>CM060947.1:275473957-275616457 GCA_030765055.1 Mantis religiosa
TTTGCACCCAAAAGTATGATATTGAAAGTTTTAGAGAAATATAATTTTGTGTGTACCTGTGAGCAGCTAACTCATAAACGAAAGCATCTAAATATAAAACTTGCCATCTTCCGAGTATGGGACATGAAGATTTTCACGTAAATTTCTCTATCCCGAACTCCTTTTATGTAGAAAAAGGTATTTTATTTTATTTTACAGAAGGTAACTAAAGATTTTGAATAAAATGATATACAGAAGCTGTACATGTAGAATTTCGTATGAAAATTGTATGAATTTATCTTCATTCCATGTCCTGCGTTGTGGCGTAGAGGGCTAAGGCAGCATGGGGTGGGGGGTGCGGATTTTAGGTCCCGGGTATAGGACCGGTGCCCACTCAGCATCGTGAGGAAAGTGACAAGGTTAGGATAGGTAAGCGGCTCTGGTCACGAAAACCAACGTTCCGACTGGGGGATGTCGAGATGTTGACTACATCTCTTCCCCGTATCGGTTGGTTGATCACCCACCTCTGCCGTGCGTAAGTGGGCGTGAGGCCGGCAGTCGGGTTGGGGGGCCTTGGCCCTCTTAGGGTTGTCACGCCAGTGGTTAAGTTTAATCTTTATTCAACATGTATTTCTATTATTTTTATAAATGGTAATCCACAGGATATAAACAATTGGTAAACAAATATGTAGATGAAGGGTAGCCAGACTGAAAAAATTCAATGCCATAGCCGGGATTTGAACCACGGATCTTCTGGTCTGAATTTTTCAGTCTGGCTCTACTCCTTCATAGTGCGTCCTACATACGGCTAGTGTGAAAGAACAATTAATTTCCATTAATTGTACCTAATAGTGGACCAGCTATAAAGAATTGTTAGTTGGAGAATTTAATGTCATGTTGGCACGTTGGCCATAGCAGCTCAAATGATTACAGCGGCTAGACGGAAACCAGAAGATCCGTGGTACAAATCCCGGATATGGCATTGAATTTTTCAGTCTGGGTCTACCCCTTCATAGTGCGTCCTACATAGGCTAGTGTGAAAGAACAATTAATTTTCAAATGTGTAGATCTTAAAAAACGCTCAATCATTTGAAATAAGGGTTTTGTGGGATATGTATTGTTGGTTTAAATTTTTAAGTGCTTCAAACTTTTTACTTGGTCGTATTAGAAATGGAATTTCAATGCCATTACACAGGGACCTGCTTTTAACCATGTTACTATGGATAGAGCGTATCCTATCTCAATTATATCTGCAAAGAAATATGTAATAAAAGCATTTATGCAAAAATATATCTTTATTAACAAGAATAAGGTAAAAGATTAAGCATTTTTAAGAACGGGCTTTTGCAGAAGTTGATAGTTGCGAATGTGATACTCTTTATATTTCCCCGTAAAGTAATTGTGATAGTGAACACAATAGTGTGGAGACTTGAGCTTAGTTGGCCACTATAAAGACAAAACAAAATAGAAGTGTGTTAAGTTGGCAATAGTTTTCTGTAAGAAAGTTTGGTAAGTGAAGAAGGAAGCGAGCATCTCCGTCCCGCCGGCCGGCCGAGCCACGGAGGACTAAATAATGCACTGGATAACAGATTCGTCTGGTTTCGGTTTGACGGCAAGAAATCCCTCCCCCCTCCTTCCTGGAAAAAAATCTCTGAGTCATAAAAATTTCAAGAGTAAAGACCAGTAATGAGGATATCTGATAAAAGTTTCAAAGAACGGCAGCAGAAAAGAGAAAGAGAAGAAAACAGCTTCTTCTAGACCTACTTCTTCCAAACATGGGAACCTCGGTGTTTTGAGGCATGGGTGACCACCCGAAACGTCGCACAGCATTTCAAAGGGCCAAGCTCCCCAAATAAGATAAGGGGAACAAATACACCAGCTTATTGTAATACTGTATTTTAATTTTCTTTTACTGTCTCTACAGTTTGTTAAGGAAATATTTGATCAAAAGTTGAAATCAACATTTTATTGCAAATACAGATAATAGCAATCTACTACAGTGCGATCCATATAAACCTGAACCATTTCAATAGGCCGTAACTTTTGAACTAATAATAGGACACATGTACAGCTTTAGGAGAACATAATACACAATTGGGAGATTACATTACACTATTTACATTTCAGAGAAAATGTTGGAAGTGTCTTCCACCAGCATCTATACATGTCTGTACTCATCTCACCATATTCTCTCAAGTTTTACGGAGAGTATCCTCTCCAATGTTACTGATTTCGGTTCGAATGGATTCCTTGAGAACAGCAATTGTCCGTGGCCTATTGTCAGGGGATCTGAGGACCACAGACCTTTTGAGATTATTTGATTATCAATGAAACTGGTTACAAGTTCCATGATGTCATTAGAAGTACGACACGTTGTTACATCTTGCTGGAAATAACCTTCTCTCAATTCGATATCATCCAGCTGCTCCACAAATGTCTTGAAGATACTCATATAAACTTGAGTGTCTACAGTCGTATCAAAGAAAATGGGACCAACGATCCTGGAAGCTGACACCGCGTACCATCTTCCAGTGGGGTTTAGTGGAACACATATCTGGTGTTTTGTCTGTTTATGTAACCATACCTCATCTGTAAACCACGTTATGGACGTGGAATAAGAGTACCCTTAAACCATCGACAGTAACTGATTCGTTTATCATAATCTGCTTCTTTCAGTTGTTGTACCATATGCACTCTGTAAGGTCGCAGCTCTTTGACATGTTCCATATTCCTGGCTCAATCGACACAACGATTTGTTTGGAGAATTCAATAGCCTTCTGCGAACATCTGTAACAGATGACGGTCTATGTTTTCTACTCTCAGTTGTCTCCAGCTTTCTTACGAGCGATAAAATTGTTGTCTTTGTCGGAACATCGCGTTCGAAATTCCCGTTGTGTTGTTACCAAGGAATTTGTCTTCCAATATGTTCTCAAAATGTAAATACGCTCTCGTAGTGAGTACTGCATGTTGCTGTTATGACTCAGCTGTCAACAATCGTCAGTGTTGTCAATTCTCCCAGAGCCACTGAGATCATTAAACACATTTCTACATTCTACGAGCCTTTAAAGGGAAGTTATGGCCTATTGAAATGGTTCAGGTTTATATGGGTCATACTGTATCACTAAAGTCACAGATGAGTATTCAATTGATCGGTTACTATTTAGCAAGTATCGCGTTGAGCTTTAAACTCTACTTTTCCAATACCTTTTAAGTTTTTTTTTTTTATTTACAATTTCAAATGTTCCTTAGACTAGACTTTCCAGGAGAGCCATAATTAAAAGGAATTAAAAAGTGAAGCTAAAAGTAATTTCCATAACCCACATTGAAAAATTTGCAGCATTCAATAACATGTAGATAATATTCTTTTCTTAAATTAATTAAAACTAAAATTTCCTGCACATCATTTCAAAACTTGGTAGAGATAACTTTCAATGTGAAAGGAGCATTTTGTACTACAATATATAACAATTTGAGCATTCTTACACTGATGTTATAGAGACAGAAAAACCACTCAAATATTACATTATTTTAATAATTCTTTCACAATTTATTACCTCAATTCGTTTTACGGAGTGGCACTATACGAGAGGATGTTGTAAAGTTTTAATTATCACCCGGTAGTGTTTATGTTAGAGTGATGAAAATTGTTCAGTATCATCATTGATCCCTCGAGACATAATCTTGGTAGTTACAATGATTTGAGTTCTTTTATTTTTTTACAGTGAGTGCCAAAAGTTACTGAGGTGTAAGATGGAGAAAATTGAGGCTCGTAGTGTGATCAAGTTCCTGCATTTGAAGGACAAATTAACCCGGGAAATCCATGATGAGATGACGACTGTTTATGGAAATGATTGCCCATCGTATGACACTATTGTGAGATGGAAAAGGAATTTTCAAACTGGTCACATGTCCCTGACAGATGAGCCAAGAGCTGGTAGGCCGTCAGCTGTCACAGTGAAGAAAGTGGAGTGTTTAATACTGGAAGACAGACGAGCAACGATCCAAATGATCATGAATGAGACACATCTTAGTTATGGTACTGTGTGGACGAACTGTACATGTCTAAGGTGTCTACACGGTGGGTTCCACGTTTGCTAACCTCTTTCCATAAGCAAACACGGCGTGATCTTTCAAGACAGATGTTGATGTTGTTGGAACAGGATGAAGATGATTTCTTTGATCGTCTGGTAACCATGGATGAATCCTGGATCTATCAGTATGATTCAGAGACAAAAACTATGAGTATGGAATGGACACATGCCGATCCCCCCTCCCGAAAAGGCAAAGGTGCAAATGTCAGCTGGGAAAATCATGCTTTCAGTTTTCTGGGACGGTCGTGTAGTTATCCTTACAGATTATCTTGCCAAGGGTCGAACTATCACTGACAGATACTACTGCAATCTTCTGGACAAGTTACGAGCAGCTCTGATGAAGAAACGACGCGGTATGCTCTCCAAAGTTGTTCGTCTTCTGTCTGACGATGCATGTAATCTTCGAGTGTGAAAAATATAGAGAAATATTACAAGAAGATCGTGAGACATTAGCTGGACAAATGATTTGGAACATCAGAAGAAGTGAAGAGGATTTAAACACGATGAACAAAATGGTTGGAAATGTATCCACAATAGTTATGGAGGAATATCGGAAACCGGACCGAAGGGAACGGCAGCAACACCAACAGCAACAACATATAGAAATAGTAGGGAGATCTGAAAGGATACGAGTTCAACAACAGAGAACGCAGGATGTTGATGACCAGGACAGAGGTTTGATGACCGAATAGGACGAGACGGAGGAGATCCCGAGGAATAGAAGGAGGCAATACTGGACCACAACAGGACGACAGGACTGGGCAGAGAGAAGGAGAGGTCGACCCCAGGAGATAGTGACCAGGTGGAGCTCACCAGAGGAAGATGAAGATGACATCGGCTAAGATCCTTAGAATTAGGCGAATACAAAATACAAAATTGAGGAACCGACCACTCCTCCGATTAAAGTAACGAGTTACTAACGTCGAGCAGGAGAGGTATGGATACCGATTTTGTATTCATGTATAGAGTAGAGTTAGGGATTGGCAGTTATAAAAGTAAAGTGACTATTATACTGTAGACTGTAATTAGTTAGATTGTATTGAGTTAGTATAGAACTGCCATCTTAGGATAGAGTAATATATATATATATATATATATATATATATATATATATATATATATATATATATATATATATATATATATATATATATAATTGTAAAGCCACTGAGCTCCAGTGGCTATTAGGTTAGTTAATTATTTATTTAGAAGTATTCTAGATTAGGAAATCTGCGATATCAATGTATTAAAAGAGGACAAAATAAAGTACAAAGGATATAAAAATAAAATCAGTGGAAGCTATGTCCTGGTATAGATCCCAGATGCCAGGACAATAATTATGCAGATTTTATTTATTTATTTATATTTATTTTTTTTTTTTTTTTTTGTCTGACGATGCATCAGCTCATTCATCTGAAGTTGCAGTTGACAAAACAAGTGAATGTAGCTTTGAGACTTTACAGAATCCACCACACGATCTCACATCAAATGACTTCTTCTTGTTCCCGGAAATGAAAAATGCTTTGACAACACAAGTGACGTCATTAATGAAGTGGAAGAGTGGTTTACGGCGAATTCTGCAGACTTCTACAATCAAGGTATTCGGAAGGTCAAGAAACGCTGGGGAAAATGTGTAAATCTGGATGATGACTACGTAGAGCACATATCAACACAAACTCTCTATGACATTTTTAAAAGGTGAGAATTACAAATTTTACGACACCCCCTCGTAAAGTATCTAACTTAACACATTAGTAAAAGATTAAAAAGTCATTTAGAAGGACAATATATCTGATAAACGACTTTGATATAACGTATTACAATTTAGTATCCACTATGGAAAAGTTTTAGGGTCTGATTATATGCCAAAGAGGTCAACAAAGAGAAGCGAAAAGGGGATTTTTGTATTTTAACCAATTGATTGTGTTAATGCAATGAGATTCTTCATGACGGCGGACCATCCTCAATAGGTACAATCTGTCTGTCTGTCTGACTGACTGCGTTATTAAGGAAGCCCTTTTAAATCGGCGTGTCAGATGTGATGCAGTGCCGACGGGCTCTCAGCACCAAATATTCATAAAGTTGGGAATTTTTAAAGGAATGTAAAGTGCTGTCGGAGGGGACTGCCCTGGCGATCTTATGAATGTTACAAGCCACATGAAGAACCTGTTGCTTGGAAAATAATTCTGAGGCGACAAGAACCGAGAGGGTGCGACCCTAATCATTGCAAATGCCACAGGCTCATACACAAGTACTAAACAACAACCTGTGTAGAAGGGATCTAATCTCACTGACATTTTTATTGATTTTACTCAGTCTCTGGCATGATCAAAACACCCACAACAAGGTACATGGTGTGGGAAGGACTTTGGACCGTGTTGTCATAGTACACATTGCATAAAGATTGCAGTGACAGCAACTACATTTTTTACGAGCGTTTATGACCTTTTTGGTAGACCACATTATAATTTCAAAGCTTTGATATGTTTCAAAATGTAATACAAATATAACAATTTATAATTTTTCACTTTTAATGATGAATTTTTCAACAAACTTCAGGCTTAGCAATGGGTAATCCTCTTTCTCCTTTTCTTGCTGATCTTTTTATGAGTTTTTCTTTCGAAATGCAAGTCATTAAAGCTTTTCCTTTGATTTTTAAAGTTTGGTATAGGTGTGTGAATGTTTTTGCAATTGTTCCTGATAAACTCATAAACGATGCTTTAGATTTACTAAATTTGCAAGATAAAGCTATAAAGTTTACATTAGAGACTGTAATTAATGGATTTCTTCCTTTTCTATATCTAAAAATAATAATAATAATAATAATAATAATAATAATAATAATAATAATAATAATAATAATAATAATAATAATAATAATAATAATAATAATAATAATAATAATAATAATAATAATAATAATAATAATAATAATAATAATAATAATAATAATAATAATAATAATAATAATAATAATAATAATAATAATAATAATAATAATAATAATAATAATAATAATAATAATAATAATAATAATAATAATAATAATAATAATAATAATAATAATAATAATAATAATAATAATAATAATAATAATAATAATAATAATAATAATAATAATAATAATAATAATAATAATAATAATAATAATAATAATAATAATAATAATAATAATAATAATAATAATAATAATAATAATAATAATAATAGTAATAGTAATAGTAATAGTAATAGTAATAGTAATAGTAATAATAATAGTAATAATAATAGTAATAATAATAATAATAGTAATAATAATAATAATAGTAATAATAATAATAATAATAATAATAATAATAATAATAATAATAATAATAATAATAATAATAATAATAATAATAATAATAATAATAATAATAATAATAATAATAATAATAATAATAATAATAATAATAATAATAATAATAATAATAATAATAATAATAATAATAATAATAATAATAATAATAATAATAATAATAATAATAATAATAATAATAATAATAATAATAATAATAATAATAATAATAATAATAATAATAATAATAATAATAGTAATAATAGTAATAATAGTAATAATAGTAATAATAGTAATAATAGTAATAATAGTAATAATAGTAATAATAATAATAATAATAATAATAATAATAATAATAATAATAATAATAATAATAATAATAATAATAATAATAATAATAATAATAATAATAATAATAATAATAATAATAATAATAATAATAATAATAATAATAATAATAATAATAATAATAATAATAATAATAATAATAATAATAATAATAATAATAATAATAATAATAATAATAATAATAATAATAATAATAATAATAATAATAATAATAATAATAATAATAATAATAATAATAATAATAATAATAATAATAATAATAATAATAATAATAATAATAATAATAATAATAATAATAATAATAATAATAATAATAATAATAATAATAATAATAATAATAATAATAATAATAATAATAATAATAATAATAATAATAATAATAATAATAATAATAATAATAATAATAATAATAATAATAATAATAATAATAATAATAATAATAATAATAATAATAATAATAATAATAATAATAATAAATTAAACTTTGGTATTCATAGGAAGTCTGCTCATATTGATAATTACATAAAAAATAAAAGTTTTAACCCTTTTTCACATAAATTTGCTGTTTTAATAGTTTGATCTATAGATTAATAAGTATATCCCTGAATAAAGAGGAATTTAATAAAGAATATAAACGCATTATTAATGTTACTTTAATTAATGGTTTTCATAAAGACTTTATAAATAAAAAAATTGAAAAGTTCAAATGTCAAAAAACTGTTAATGATATTTGTACCCTTAAAACAACAATTATAATTTAAAAAAATGTACTTACCATTCTTGGGTTAATAAACATTTTCCAAAATTTTAAAGAATTTGGTATAACTTCACTTGCTCAAAATAAATATAGCATTAAAAATTTATTGCATTTCTCTTAAAATGATAAAATACCTAATAATAAAAAAATCTGTCATTTATCAATTTAATATTTAGAATGTGGTAGTTTATATTGGTAGGACAAAACGTAATTTAGAAACCATAACAAAAGAACATTTTCGTAATATTAAGTATAAACAAACTGATAAATCGGCCGTAGCAGATTATGTTTGGTCATTTAACCTTGAAATAAATCCTGAAGTTAAATTATTAAAACAATTAAATGGTCCGACAGATTTAATGGTTTGGTCAAATATATTTATTTAGAAAAACAAACATCGCGCAATGAATTTTGAAACACCTGCAACAATTCTGTTTTAAAATTTGTTTAATTTTCAGATTTTGGTAGTACTAACAAGAACATATCAGCATTTAGTGTTGGTAACGATGACGACAGCTTCATTTCCGGCTGAGGATGTGTATAAGTTTACATGAAATCGCGATCCCGGACAATTTATAAGAAAATAATCATCATTTCTTATAAGACAAGTGAAGTTTTAAGTTAAAAATTGTTATATTTGTATATATTTGTTTGCTTCACTGTTAATAGCTTCATATTTTACGTACAAAATCTTACTTTGTAGATTGCGTGTTAACGTTACTTCCCTTTTACCTTCATACCGTCGTGGTTTTCATTTCAGTACGCATTAGTTTTGAGTACTTAGACAGTATGTCAGTTAATAGCTTGATATAAAGACCGAACGAGAGGACCCTGCGTTAAACAGGAAGTCAGGGGTTTGGTCGCCATCTACGGTGCACCCTGACTGACTTGGTTTCTTTCTCTTTGTCAATAAGTGTGACAATGGGGTGATTACTTTCTTACATATTTCTTTTCCTTAATTTCCCTTTAGTTCATATCCTTATCATATTTCACGTCACCTTGAAGCTCATGGTGTTTATCATAGATGGCAATGATGCTTGCGCATTGTGAATGCTGTTTTCGGCGCTAGGCGACGTTGATGGTCGCTGTCCTCACGTGGGGAACGCTTATTGGTGCCTGAGCAGCATCCTGGAACCGGGATGATCTATGAGCACAGGTTTGTACACTTTCGTAGGTCTCTGTGACCTACTACGGTTCCCTCACTTCATCCCTTCCTCCAGAGGAATGTTAACCGCAGTAGATGTGTGTGTACTTCTCAGAGCGCGAGATGTGCCCCACCGGTTTCAAGTCTTTACCTTTACCTTTGATATTAAGTGGTCATCTTAGTAGTGAATAGTTAGTCCAATAAGTAGACCATTTTATTTTCAGTAACAGTTTCTCAAAGTAATCTTAACATTGCGTTTTGTGAACGCGACAAAAGACTGTTTTCAGGAAATTAAATGTCAGGTGAGGAGATGGTGTGAGTATAGAAAATTAATTGGGTGAAAGAACCGTAACTACTTCGCAAAGTGTAACAGTTACTGGGAGCGGAGAATTAAGGAGGCTTTGGCAATTTCCTCCAAGAGGAGCACGCTTAATCGTGATGCTGGATTTCACTTCAACTCTTCTTGGAAACCGGCCTTGAAATGAAAATCCGTCGACTTAAGAAGCTCAGATCTATACAGCTTGATCATCAGGTTAAGTAGTTACGCTTCTTTGACCCAATCAATTTTCTACACTCACGCCATCTCCTACAATCATTCTACAAGAACTTCACCAAGGTGAGAATACAATCATCACCACCTTCATAAAAAATAAAAATTAAAAATAAAATAAACCAATGCAATTGTGAATCCCTTAAATATGAAAAAGTTAAACACTTCACATATCAGACAATAATCACAGTAGCACATGGCACGTAGGGCTCACTTCAAGAGGGTTATCACTTCTACTAACAAAACTTTTCAAATAAACGAAAAAGAAGGAACAAAGTCCTGTATTGTGTTGCCAACACGAGTTGGTACGGAATATGAACCGAATCCGTAGCCATGGTAACCAGCAATGTATTCTGTCTTGTTATTGGTTTCCATTTTGACATATATGTAGGTTTGACAATTGCTTTAGTTTATAGTAACTACAAAGAAATGAATAATGAATGATAACTTATATTTATAAGAAATAGAAAAGTGTACCTTTTTTAAGAACAGTAACACATAAGATTATTTTAAAACATGACTTAACCTTAGTTTTATTTTTGTTATTCCTTGTCTGCGAATAAATGTTAGTGATCAGAAAAAAAAACAATTATTGTAATTCTTTTAGTGAAGATTACTAAAGAAATTTTAAGTAAGCTAAGTT
Source organism: Mantis religiosa (assembly GCA_030765055.1). Lineage (NCBI taxonomy): Eukaryota > Metazoa > Arthropoda > Insecta > Mantodea > Mantidae > Mantis > Mantis religiosa. Next base: position 275,484,786 of record CM060947.1, read on the forward strand.
AATACCGATTGTAAAGGACATAGGCTGTCCCTTCTTGGACAGTAAGGGAGAAACCCGGATACAGGAGGGACGCATCCACAGAGAAAGAAAAAACGAGATCCCAGAGGAGAGAAGGAATCAGGATACCGTGGAACAGTAGCCGGAAACAAACAACTAATCCCTAAAAGAAGGGTAAACATAGGGAAACAGGAAAATAACTGTAGAAGTTAGAGAGGAAACAAGGAAAACAAAACACGCACTGAAAGTTTATCCAAAGCGAATACTAATAACTAGTATAACATAAAACTACTTTGTCGTTAGCGTATTGGACCGCAACGTCGGACTCCTCTATCTTTATAGACATACGGCTTATTTTTGTGACAAGCGTTTAAGTTCACTTTTTCCCCACCTCGAATTTAAAGGGTGCAGGTTATTATCAACAGTGTTTTACGAGAGTGATCTAACAAGTTTCCGACCTAAGAAAGATACATTTTTTCAGATTTTATTTCTTTATTTTATGTTTTCAACATAGTCTCCATGTAACTATACACACTTCTCCCAGCGATGCTCACATCTCTGTAACCCGTCCAAATAGTACTCGGCGCTTTTCAACATAGTCTCCTTGTAACTGTACACACTTCTCCCAGCGATGCTCTCATCTCTGTAAACCGTCCAAATAGTACTCGGTGTTTTTCAACATAGTCTCCTTGCAACTGTACACACTTCTCTCAGCGATGCTCACATCTCTGTAACCCGTCCAAATAGTACTCGGCGTTTTTCAACATAGTCTCCTTGTAACTGTACACACTTCTCCCAGCGATGCTCTCATCTATGTAACCCGTCCAAACAGTACTCGACGTTTTTCAACATAGTCTCCTTGTAACTGTACACACTTCTCCTAGCGATGTTCTCATCTCTGTAACCCGTCCAAATAGTACTCGACGTTTTTCAACATAGTCTCCTTGTAACTGTACACACTTCTCCCAGCGATGTTCTCATCTCTGTAACCCGTCCAAATAGTACTCGACGTTTTTCAACATAGTCTCCTTGTAACTGTACACACTTCTCCCAGCGATGTTCTCATCTCTGTAACCCGTCCAAATAGTACTCGACGTTTTCCAACATAGTCTCCTTGTAACTGTACACACTTCTCCCAGCGATGCTCACATCTCTGTAACCCGTCCAAACAGTACTCGACGTTTTTCAACATAGTCTCCTTGTAACTGTACAGACTTCTCCCAGCGATGTTCTCATCTCTGTAACCCGTCCAAATAGTACTCGGCGTTTTTCAACATAGTCTCCTTGTAACTGTACACACTTCTCCCAGCGATGCTCTCATCTCTGTAACCCGTCCAAATAGTACTCGGCGTTTTTCAACATAGTCTCCTTGCAACTGTACAGACTTCTCCCAGCGATGTTCTCATCTCTGTAACCCATCCAAATAGTACTCGGCGTTTTTCAACATAGTCTCCTTGTAACTGTACACACTTCTCCCAGCGATGCTCTCATCTCTGTTACCCGTCCAAATAGTACTCGGCGTTTTTCAACATAGTCTCCTTGCAACTGTACACACTTCTCCCAGCGATGCTCTCATCTCTGTAACCCGTCCAAATAGTACTCGGCGTTTTTCAACATAGTCTCCTTGCAACTGTACACACTTCTCCCAGCGATGCTCTCATCTCTGTAACCCGTCCAAATAGTACTCGGCGTTTTTCAACATAGTCTCCTTGCAACTGTACACACTTCTCCCAGCGATGCTCACATCTCTGTAACCCGTCCAAATAGTACTCGGCGTTTTTCAACATAGTCTCCTTGTAACTGTACACACTTCTCCCAGCGATGCTCTCATCTCTGTAACCCGTCCAAACAGTACTCGACGTTTTTCAACATAGTCTCCTTGTAACTGTACAGATTTCTCCCAGCGATGTTCTCATCTCTGTAACCCGTCCAAAGAGTACTCGACGTTTTTCAACATAGTCTCCTTGTAACTGTACGCACTTCTCCCAGCGATGTTCTCATCTCTGTAGCCCGTCCAAATAGTACTCGACGTTTTTCAACATAGTCTCCTTGTAACTGTACACACTTCTCCCAGCGATGTTCTCATCTCTGTAACCCGTCCAAATAGTACTCGACGTTTTCCAACATAGTCTCCTTGTAACTGTACACACTTCTCCCAGCGATGCTCACATCTCTGTAACCCGTCCAAATAGTACTCGGTGTTTTTCAACATAGTCTCCTTGTAACTGTACGCACTTCTCCCAGCGATGTTCTCATCTCTGTAGCCCGTCCAAATAGTACTCGACGTTTTTCAACATAGTCTCCTTGTAATTCTACACACTTCTCCCAGCGATGCTCACATCTCTGTAAGCCGTCCAAATAGTACTCGGCGTTTTTCAACATAGTCTCCTTGTAACTGTACACACTTCTCCCAGCGATGCTCTCATCTCTGTAACCCGTCCAAACAGTACTCGACGTTTTTCAACATAGTCTCCTTGTAACTGTACAGACTTCTCCCAGCGATGCTAACATCTCTGTAACCCGTCCAAACAGTACTCGACGTTTTCCAACATAGTCTCCTTGTAACTGTACACACTTCTCCCAGCGATGTTCCCATCTCTGTAACCCGTCCAAATAGTACTCGACGTTTTTCAACATAGTCTCCTTGTAACTGTACTCACTTCTCCCAGCGATGCTCTCATCTCTGTAACCCGTCCAAATAGTACTCGACGTTTTTCAACATAGTCTCCTTGTAACTGTACACACTTCTCCCAGCGATGTTCTCATCTCTGTAGCCCGTCCAAATAGTACTCGACGTTTTTCAACATAGTCTCCTTGTAATTCTACACACTTCTCCCAGCGATGCTCACATCTCTGTAACTCGTCCAAACAGTACTCGACGTTTTTCAACATAGTCTCCTTGTAACTGTACAGACTTCTCCCAGCGATGCTAACATCTCTGTAACCCGTCCAAACAGTACTCGACGTTTTTCAACATAGTCTCCTTGTAACTGTACACACTTCTCCTAGCGATGCTGACATCTCTGTAACCCGTCCAAATAGTACTCGACGTTTTTCAACATAGTCTCCTTGTAACTGTACACACTTCTCCCAGTGATGTTCCCATCTCTGTAACCCGTCCAAATAGTACTCGACGTTTTTCAACATAGTCTCCTTGTAACTGTACTCACTTCTCCCAGCGATGCTCTCATCTCTGTAACCCGTCCAAATAGTACTCGGTGTTTTTCAACATAGTCTCCTTGCAACTGTACACACTTCTCCCAGCGATGCTCTCATCTCTGTAAACCGTCCAAATAGTACTCGGTGTTTTTCAACATAGTCTCCTTGTAACTGTACACACTTCTCCCAGCGATGCTCTCATCTCTGTAAACCGTCCAAATAGTACTCGGTGTTTTTCAACATAGTCTCCTTGCAGCTGTACTCACTTCTCCCAGCGATGCTCTCATCTCTGTAACCCGTCCAAATAGTACTCGGTGTTTTTCAACATAGTCTCCTTGTAACTGTACACACTTCTCCCAGCGATGCTCTCATCTCTGTAAACCGTCCAAATAGTACTCGGTGTTTTTCAACATAGTCTCCTTGCAACTGTACACACTTCTCCCAGCGATGCTCACATCTCTGTAACCCGTCCAAATAGTACTCGGCGTTTTTCAACATAGTCTCCTTGTAACTGTACACACTTCTCCCAGCGATGCTCTCATCTCTGTAACCCGTCCAAACAGTACTCGACGTTTTTCAACATAGTCTCCTTGTAACTGTACACACTTCTCCCAGCGATGTTCTCATCTCTGTAACCCGTCCAAATAGTACTCGACGTTTTTCAACATAGTCTCCTTGTAACTGTACACACTTCTCCCAGCGATGTTCTCATCTCTGTAACCCGTCCAAACAGTACTCGACGTTTTTCAACATAGTCTCCTTGTAACTGTACAGACTTCTCCCAGCGATGTTCTCATCTCTGTAACCCGTCCAAATAGTACTCGGCGTTTTTCAACATAGTGTCCTTGCAACTGTACACACTTCTCCCAGCGATGCTCTCATCTCTGTAACCCGTCCAAATAGTACTCGGCGTTTTTCAACATAGTGTCCTTGTAACTGTACACACTTCTCCCAGCGATGTTCTCATCTCTGTTACCCGTCCAAATAGTACTCGGCGTTTTTCAACATAGTCTCCTTGCAACTGTACACACTTCTCCCAGCGATGCTCTCATCTCTGTAACCCGTCCAAATAGTACTCGGCGTTTTTCAACATAGTCTCCTTGCAACTGTACACACTTCTCCCAGCGATGCTCTCATCTCTGTAACCCGTCCAAATAGTACTCGGCGTTTTTCAACATAGTCTCCTTGCAACTGTACACACTTCTCCCAGCGATGCTCACATCTCTGTAACCCGTCCAAATAGTACTCGACGTTTTTCAACATAGTCTCCTTGTAACTGTACACAATTCCCCCAGCGATGTTCCTATCTCTGTAACGCGTCGAAATAGTACTCAGCGTTTTTCTCTGCAAAATAATTGTTCTCGAAGGTCATTGCCTCTTCATTTGACGGGAATCTCTGTCCTCCGAGCGCAATTTTCAGATGAGGGAACGAACAGAAGTCGCTTGGGGCTGGATCTTGTGAGTCAAGCAGTTAAAACCGTAATTTGTGGATTTTCGCCATTGCAGCCGCTGAGGTGTGAGACGATGTTTTGTCTTGACGAAGCAGGTTTTTTTTTTCTGCAAATGTTGCCGTTTTTCCGCAAGTTCTGCCTGCAGTTTTTCAGGTAATGATGTGTAATATGCTGCTGTATTGTTTTTTACTTTTTCAAGATAATCGGTTCAAAATAGCTCCATGACTATCCCCAAAAAATAGTTGCCATCACTTTCCCAGCCAAAAAGACTGTTTTTTTAGGATATTTTGAGCCGGGCCCCCCTTTGCAGTGCACTATTAGGACTGTACTTTTGTTTCGGTCGGATAATGGTGTATCCAAGTTCCATCTATAGTAATTAATCGGCGCCAAAGCTAGGATTTATTGTGCCTAAACTGCGTCAACAGAGCGTTGGAAATGTTCATTCAAACACGTTTTTGGTCTGTCGTTAGCAAACGCGGCACCCAACGCGCGGACTGCTTTCTCTGTCTAAATGTTGTTTTAATATGTGACAAACACGTTCTTTTGACATGCTCATAGCTTCTGCTATCTCTCTCACTTTAATTCGGCGGTCGTCTAGCACCATTTGGTGAACTTTAGCGATGTTTTCGTCTGTAGTTGCAAATTTTGGACCACCCGAACGTTTATCGTCTCCCAAGCTCTTACGGCCACGTTTAAATTCAGCTGCCCAAAATTTCACTGTGGTAAATGATGGTGCAGAGTCCCTATACACAGAATCCAGCTCATCTTTAACTTACGTAGGTGTATTGCCTTTAAAAAACAAATATTTAATGACAACTCGACACTCGATTTTGTCCATTTTCATAAAAACGCACACATAAACTCGCTCAAATGACTGTCATGTAACAACTGAGCATCGAAAAAGGCTGAAACTTTGGTAACTGTCAACAGAGGCACAACAATTTACTAGCTTTAATCTACAAGTGCTGCCATCTTCATGTTGAGGTCGGAAACTTTTCAGACCACCATCGTATATGTGTAATAATAATGTAATGTAATATTATCAGTATTTCACCTGGAGATCGACACGGAACCTAACGATGCCATTCTTTCTAACCAAATCATTCACCACTACTCTGAAAGCAAACTAAACGTGTACTCTGTCTGTTTCAAACTGCGTAACTTCTATTGTCATAGTAGATGACCTGTTTATGCTTGAGATGAACGTTATGAAGAAGGAACAGTGTATTTTTCCAGGCTTATCTATGTTGAATGGACTGATGTTCGGTAACCCTAACCATTTGAAGACAAAAGGTGCATCGTTCGCGGTGTATGTATCGGTATACGGTAATGATAAGAAAATTTCTAGTGTGAAAATATGTTGAATGTGAGTAGACAGGTTATCACTTTGCTATAGAGGCGTCTACTTCTGGCTGTAAACAGTTTCATTAAAAACAAAAATGAAGTATCGGCGAAGTACCAAATTGGCATGATCTGGAATGTCCGCCACTACTTTACCTTTGGATAAACTTTCATCGAAAATTTCTGTTTTCCTAAAATGGCTCTTAAGAATTTTAAGCATATTTGTGCTATTTTCATGAGAACGGAAATTTATGTCTTGACTTTTATGGGAATAATCTCTGAAGTTCTCTTTATTATGAATTAATTTGGTATAACTGGCAATCTGTAAGAGATAAAGAAACTATTTCTGCACCAAATTGTAGATTCCTCTAAAGCATACACTTTATGTTAGTTATATATTTTGTGGAGTCATTGATTTTTGAGGTATTCTTTTTTATTGGTTATGAATTTTCAAGTACCTACTTACACTTTTATAAAACGAATATCACTGTATTCTTTTCTCTATTTATGCAAGTAGAAGAGAATGTCTGAGCTGTCACATGGCGACTAGTTGTCGAAACGCTTGACTTCCGCTTAAGTTTACTATATTCTCCTGTTCCTAATTTAGCCAGACTTTGTGAATATAGCTCCAAAGTTTTACTAAATGCTGTTAATATAGGGTAAACGTTTTAGCCACTAGCAGCAAATTCGTGCACCAATGTGATACGAAAGGCAAATCGCCGCATAGCGCGCTCCTTAAATTTAATTACCACGCCTGGGCAGTGAATTGTTGATGCGCCTTACTTGTCTGTCCACAAGGAAAGGGTTACAAAAAAGCTGCGACGTATAAGGGTGTTAATAATGGATACAGACTCCGGGGGGAGCGTTCATCCTGAGGACTCAAGTAGACACTAAGGGGAGCAGTGTGTGTTTCCGGTTCCGGTACCGCGGTCGTCTCCGGAACACACTCTCTCTCTCTGTATTATTCCTGCATGCACATTACGAGATGTGGTAACACTCATAAAGACGCGCATGAATTTCCTAGTGGCCTGGCCATTTTTGCATCTCTGCATACACGTGGGGTGCTGCAAATACCTCGTCACCAACACCTTTATGTGCCCGCCGCATCTCTCTAATTCATTAAAAAAAAACTTAGCAAGCAGTACGGCTTCTTTGTGGTTACGTGATGGAAAACTCGCCCCGAGATCTCAGGTTTGGCTTAGAAACACGTGAAGACAGTGAAAAAATCACATGTATTAGAGTCACCAACTGTCATTTATTTTCATAATTTTCATTTTGACGTGCTTTTAGGTTCTCTGCTACTTACCTACCTATTATACATTTAGAGTACGGATATTGTGACTTTGTGCCGAAATTATAAATGTTCTTTAATTTCGTAGAAATACTCTTATAGATTACAGCAGCATTACGTTACGTACACCATCAGTCTACCAAGCTCGATCACAATAACAAACAGTGACAGAAGATTACATCATTAACTCTAGTTACAATAACACTTCCAGCTGTCTCTCGTTTCACAACACTTTCACAACTCACTGTTTTACTACTAACTCTCGTTACACAACAGACTCTGTTTACTCACTCTGTTTACAACTAAACTCACTTTGCGAGCCGTCACGTCCTTAAATACCTAATTCGTAATTCTACAATAAACCAGAACCCGAACAATCTCTATCAGTCTAGAAATTTCCGGAAGAATAAAGAAACCAAATATTCTATCACATTCCAGAAGCGTAACTTAAACTTCGCCGGCAAGTCCTTTGCCTAAGTCATCTTTTGCTTGCCGGTGTTTGTTTACAATATCCGCGCTATCATTAACTGCTTAGCAAGGCTCATTATTACCACGAAACTTTATTTGCCGACTGTTTTCTTATTTGTGTCGAAACTTTTATGCCCATTGCCGTGACAGTATAGCGGCTTCTGGAAAGAAGTTAAGATTAGAGGATACTGACAGACAAGAACTTTTGCCAGTACAAGTGACGAAAGGTCACTGAGGTTATATAGAAAAATAAAAACAACCTGGGGGAGGGAAGGATATATAGACATATGTAATAAGTTAGGCGAGAACAGGAGTGAGAAACGTGAAAGGTATAGGTCAAGATAGGGAGCTAGATAAATGTCCATTGTGTGGAGAAGAGAATGCAGACTTCCATTGTATACTGTAGTCAAACAAAGATATGAAGAGAGCAGGCCTGGCTATGTAAATGGGACAGAAAGGTATAGGTCAAGAGAGGGAGCTAGATAAATGTCCATTGTGTGGAGAAGAGAATGTAGACTTCCATTGTATACTGTAGTCAAACAAAGATATGAAGAGAGCAGGCCTGGCTATGTAAATGGGACAGAAAGGTATAGGTCAAGAGAGGGAGCTACATAAATGTCCATTGTGTGGAGAAGAGAATGGCGACTTCCATTGTATATTGTAGTCAAACAAAGATATGAAGAGAGCAGGCCTGGCTACGTAAATAGGACAGAAAGGTATAGGTCAAGAGAGGGAGCTACATAAATGTCCATTGTGTGGAGAAGAGAATGCCGACTTCCATTGTATATTGTAGTCAAACAAAGATGTGGAGAGAGCAGGCCTGGCTATGTAAATGGGACAGAAAGGTACAGGTCAAGATAGGGAGCTAGATAAATGTCCTTTGTGTGGAGAAGAGAATGCAGACTTCATTGTATATTGTAGTCAAATAAAGATGTAGATAGAGCAGGTCTGGCTATGTAAATGGGACAGAAACATATAGGTCAAAATAGGGAGCTAGATAAATGTACTTTGTGTGGAGAAGAGATTGCAGACTTCCATTGTATATTATATTGTAGTCAAACAAAGATATGGAGAGAGCAGGTTTGGCTACGTAAATGGGACAGAAAGGTATAGGTCAAGAGAGGGAGCTAGATAAATGTACTTTGTGTGGAGAAGAGAATGCAGACTTCCATTGTATAATAGTAGTCAAACAAAGATATGGAGAGAGCAGGCCTGGCTATGTAAATGGGACAGAAAGGTATAGGTCAAGATAGGGAGCTAGATAAATGTCAATTGTGTGGAGAAGGGAATGTAGGCTTCCATTGTATATTATACTGTAGTCAAACAAAGATATGTAGAGAGCAGGCTTGGCTACGTAATTGGGACAGAAAGGTATAGGTCAAGAGAGGGAGCTAGATAAATGTACATTGTGTGGAGAAGAGAATGTAGACTTCCATTGTATATTATATTGTAGTCAAACAAAGATATGTAGAGAGCAGGCTTGGCTACGTAAATGGGACAGAAAGGTATAGGTCAAGAGAGGGGGCTAGATAAATGTACTTTGTGTGGAGAAGAGAATGCAGACTTCCATTGTATATTATATTGTAGTCAAACAAAGATATGGAGAGAGCAGGTTTGGCTACGTAATTGGGACAGGAAGGTATAGGTCAAGAGAGGGAGCTAGATAAATGTACATTGTGTGGAGAAGAGAATGTAGACTTCCATTGTATATTATATTGTAGTCAAACAAAGATATGTAGAGAGCAGGCTTGGCTACGTAAATGGGACAGAAAGGTATAGGTCAAGAGAGGGAGCTAGATAAATGTCCTTTAGGTGGAGAAGAGAATGCAGACTTCCATTGTATATTATATTGTAGTCAAACAAAGATATGGAGAGCAGGCATGGCTACGTAAATGGGACAATTTGGGGGGCGAAGTAGTAATTAGGAAAGTTTTGTCATTAAAATGGGAAAAGAACAGGAAAAATATAGGGAATTATTTAGGGAACCTTAAAGAGAGATGGCTAAGAACAATTAAGAGAAATATGTGGAGTAGGATAGATAAAATGGCAAAAAGTGTAAAAAGGAGTAGAGGACCTCCAATACAAAAAAAAAAAAAAAAAAGAAACCTAGGGTTAGGTGTATGGAACTGAATGGCAAGCAACATGGTAGGATTATCAGAATTTAGGAATATATGGCGTTTCCCAGTATGGATTTTATAATTGTAATCTTGATTTTGTATTTCCATTTGATGATGTAAATGGAAAGATGAGAAATATATTGTAAATTACAAAATTATAAATTATACTTTTGTGTGTACAACCTACGGAAGTGCTTTGATGACTGCGACCTAGGAAGATCTACTGAACCTGGCAATGTCAGAAGGAAGGGATGGGTTGACGGAACCACAAGAGGTTACAGGCCACAGAGGCGCACGGAGGTTCCTGACTCTTCTTGACTTTTAACCCCGGTCAATTATTGGAACTGCTCCGAACCACCTTTCAATCAAACAGCTTCCTGGTGTCCACGGGCATAGTTCTTTTCCCTTTAAGCAAGAATCCTCGCCATCTGTCCGACACCACCTTCTGCTTAGAATCCTATTATACCTAAAAGTTGAAAAGGTAACCAAATTAAAGGAAAAAAAATATGACAGAAAATGTGATAGAGAGAAGCCATCTAAGCTTTCCTTTAACCTCCAATGAACGTACCACGGAACTGCAAAGTCAGTGTAACAATCCGAGGGAGGGGGGTCCTAAAGTTTTAATTGTCATCCTTTAAAATGTGATGGAGAGTTTGTGTTAATATGTACTTGTTAGTTCTGCTCCACGTAGTCACCAATCAGATTCAAGCATTTTCCCCAGCAATTCTTGATCTTCCGAATACCTTGATTGTAGAAGTCTGCAGAATTCGCTTTAAACCACTCTTCCACTTCCTTAATGACGTCATTTGTCTTTAACTGATTATTCATTTCCGGGAAAGAGAAAAATTCACTTGGTGCGAGATCGGGCGAATAAGGCGGATGCTGTAAAATCTCAAAGCTACATTCCCTTGTTTTGTCAACTGTGAACTTGAGATGAATGAGCTGGTGCATTGTCGGACAAAAAAAAAAAAAAAAAAAGCCCCCTAGCCTGTGCTTCCACAGACTAGGGGGCTCCTTTATTCTTTCTAAGTCCAGCACCTATTTTATAAGCTGGACTTGTACAACAATTTTATAATATTTCATTTATACAATGTTATAATAATTAATTGACATAATAGGAGAATATATAAATAACTTAACCTACGTATTTACTAATTCCTATACTCTCTATACCGTTTGTTTGATAATTTGTCTGCAAGAGTATTTAATAAGTTAAAACTTCGCTTATTCCTTATTAGTTCGTTTAATGTGTGATTCCCAAGGTGCCACTGTATTTCTACACTAGTTACCCAACTTAGAGGGCATTCCCATAGGGAATGTTCCGGGGTATCTATTGCCCCACACCTACACTTATCATCTAAAGATTGGCCGAACCTGTGTAGGTAGGCGCCGTATGGGCCGTGCCCAGTGATGTAGTGTATTAGGCCTCTAAAAGGTTTGACAAATCTTAGCATTGAGCGTTCTAAAACAGATGGAAAAAAGGAATGAACCCGCCTACCGGTTTGGACTAAGTCCCATATATCTTGCCATTCACTATATATACAGTCTTCTAGTTCCCATTCGTCAGTTATTCTAGCTCCAGCTAATTGACTGGCCCTCACTTCATCACTATGGCGTAGCCAATACTTTGCCCCCTTTTTTCTGACCTCTAAGTCGAGGGGTAGCAGCCCCAAGATAACTAGAAGTGCTTCTGTGGGAGTGGTTGAAAAAGCTCCGGTTAATCTTATTAGGATTTTTCTTTGTAATGATCTGAGTGTTTTTTGAGTTCCTAACAGATAGGCTCTGTGGCCCCAAACGGCTGATGCATATGTAACTATTGGTACTAAAACCCCGTTATGAATAGCTTTAATAACCTGAAATGGTACCCTGTTTGTGAATTTAGCTATTGTTACTATTTTGTTTAAGACTCTGAATGCTTTAGATATTACTTCGGTTATATGGCTTCTAAATAATAATCCTTCGTCTAAATACACTCCTAGGTATCTTGCGCTGCCAACCCTCTTTACATTTTGATTGTACATTTTTATGGTAGGTGCTCTCTGTAATTTTCCTTTTAACAGTATATAATTTGTTTTGTCAAGCGAAATATTTAATTTCATGTTATTACATTCATTTTCTATTTCTTTAATTACAATGTTACATTTAGTTTCTAATTCTAATCTAGAGTTGGCTTCAAACATGATTATAATGTCATCAGCATAGGCTACTTGTAATCCTAGTTCACCTAATTCACTGATACGTATTAAAGCCGCCTCTATACCTAGGTTCCAAAAGAGAGGGCCTAGTATTGACCCTTGCGGGCAACCCTTAGAGAGCACCTTTGAGTAAGTTGCCGTACCTATGTTAATGTTTACTGACCTATTTCTACAATAATCCACGCAGGTGTTGTACAATTGGGTAGAGCTGTTTATGTCTATTAGTCTTTGATAGAGAATTGGCCACCATAGATTATTGAATGCGCCATCGATGTCTAGTAGTACTGCTAGAACGTATTTGCTAGTTGAGTCCTGCGCAAAGTTTGCAACGCAATTAATTGCATTTATCGCCGATTTGCCTTTTGTGAAACCAAATTGATTTTTAAACATGTTCCTCTCATTACGTAGGCAGTTTAACTTTTCTGATAGCAATATTTCATATACCTTGCCTAGGGTGTTGAGCATACAGATGGGCCTATAGGAGTTGACAACATGTGGGTCCCTGTCCATATCCTTTTTCAATATAACCAGCTTTCCTTGTTTCCAGATGTTCGGAAACCTGCCCCTGGCATAACAAGCCGAAAGTAACACGGACAACGGATTGGCCACCCGACCGCTCAGTGCCCGCAATACCTCGGCCGTTATTTCATCGGGGCCCGCTGCTTTCTTTTCTCTTAGCTGGCCTATTGCTGCTTGGATCTGTTGGACACTAAAGGCCTCGTTGTCCGCCCACCCCGGAATTGCCTGGCCTACCCTCTCCCTTTGAACCTTGTTGTTTCTGGTGTCATTGTCCTCTTTGTCGTCTGGTAGTAAGCTATCTACCAGGTATTGTAAGGTTTCATCTCCAGGGAGGGTATAACTGCCATCCGGCTTCCTCAGGGTGGACATGGCGTCCTGATGAAATCGGTCTCTGGTGATTTTATATGGGAAGCCCCATGCATCTTTTTGCATGCAGTCCTCAACTAGCTTGTTCCATGAGTGTCTTTTGGTTTTTTCTAACAGTTCCCTGAATGCAGCTTTCCTACGCTGGTAGATAATTAACCTTATTTGTGCTTCATCTATGGAACCTGATTTTTGATATGCACTTCTCGCCTTTCTCATATTTCTGCGGAATCTTTGAAGTTTGTCGTTCCATGGACCCCTTTTTGTTGTGTTTCGAAATGCTTTGTATGGTATAGCCTGTTTCATCGTTTTAATTATACTACCAGTTAGCTGAGTTGCTGCTCTATCTATATCTATCTGTTGTTCGTTAAATACCGGTGGCACAAAATTTTCTCTTAATCTATCCCAATTAGCACGTCTAAAGTTGTATTTATATTGCACCTGCTCGTGGTCATTGGATTTCTTTATGTCGAATCTGATTACATTGTGATCACTCTCGGTTTGTTGTTGTAAGACCCTCCAGTTTGAAATTAAACTATCAGCGCATCTATTGGTAAAGGTTATGTCTATGTTCACTTGTACCCCTACCCTACCTATGTATGTAGGTGGGTTCCCTGGTTTGTTTTGCACAGATAGGTTTAATTCCATTAGCAAGTTCTCCACATAGTCACCTCTTTCATCAGTTCTGCCACTGTACCAGAGATTTGATTTAGCATTTATATCTGCGACTATAATTATTGGGTAACTATCTAGAGCTATACATATAGATCTTAGCAGAACTAAACCTTCATTTATTTCATGGCTAGGAGGGAAATACATATTGACTAGTATAAATTGCTGTAGCCCTAATATTTGTATACAATTACAGAGTTCGTTACAAAATTGTGTTATTCTTATTACTTTGATGGTTTTGTTCATTACAACGATTGCTGCTTTAGGATATTCACTGGAAGCAATGGCTAAAGAAGACACTGGCATGTAACCTATTTTACCATTAAAATGATATGGTTCTTGAATACACAAAATATCTAGGTTATCTTCTTCAGCCAGCTTCCGGAATTCCTGCATAACAAGTCTGCTTCTTGCAGCATTTAACTGGCCAATCTTTATATGATCTTGAGTATAATTTGTATTATTATTCCTAGTCAAAATAATATTTGAGTTATTAGCCATAATCTGTTCTCTGTATTAATCTTGCCCTAAGAGTTTTATAAATCTCGCATTCTTTAGAATTGGGATTTTTACAATTTGTTTTGTTCCTATATTTACATGCAATGCATACTTCAGGTAGATCTTTTTTCTGACAATCTTTTTTGAGGTGGTCCTGCTCTGAGCAGTGTTGGCATACCTGTTTATCAAATGGGCAATATTTCATGGTGTGGCCTAAATCCTGACATGTGTGGCACCTTGGTACACTAATAAAATCTTTTACTGAGATGGCTGAAAAGTGTATATACACCCTGCCCTTACTAAGTAAGATGTTACGAATTTTTGGGCTTATTTCTATTACATGATGTGCGTTGTTTCCCCCCCTGGGGCCTGTTATAAACCTGTATACTACATTTTCATTGAATTCCTCCTTTGAAATTTCGTCTTCTAAATTTTGACCATATAGATACTCCAGTAATTTATCTTGCTCTATCGGACAGAAGACGATCAACTTTGGAGATCATACCACGTCGTTTCTTAATCAGAGCTGCTCGTAACTTGTCCAGAAGATTGCAGTAGTATCTGCCAGTGATGGTTTGACCCTTGGCAAGATAATCTGTAAGGATGACTCCACGACAGTCTCAGAGAACTGAAAGTATGACCTTCTCAGCTGAGTTTTACACCTTTGCCTTTTTGGGAGGGGGAATCAGCATGTTTCCATTCTAGGCTCATGGTTTTTATCTCTGAATCATACTGATAGATCCAGGATTCATCCATAGTTGCCAGACGATGAGAATGGTCATCTTCATCCTGTTCCAAGAACATCAATATCTGTCTTGAAAGGTCACGCCGTGTTTGGTTTTGGAAACGGGTTAGCAAATATGGAACCCACCGTACAGACACCTTAGACATGTGCAGTTCGTCCACACACTACCATAACTAAGATGTGTCTCATTCATGATCATTTGGATCGTTGCTCGTTTGTCTTCCAGTATTAAACACTCCACTCTCTTCACTGTGACAGCTGACGGTCTACCAGCTCTTGGCTCATCTGTCAGGGACATGTGACCAGTTTGAAAATTCCTTTTCCACCTCACAATAGTGTTATACGATGTGCAATCATTTCCATAAACATCCGTCATCTCATCATGGATGTCCCGGACAGTTTTGTCCTTCTAATGCAGGAACTTGATCACACTACGAGCCTCAATTTTCTCCATCTTATACCTCAGTCATTTCTGGCACTTACTGTAAAAAAAACAAAAGGACTCAAATCACTGAAACTACCAACATTATGTCCCAAGGCATCACTGATGACACTGAAAAATGTTAATCACTCTAGCATAAACACTACCGGGTGATAATTCGAAATTTACAACTCTCGTAGACCACTAACCGGAATTGAAACCAACATCTTACGAATGAGAATCATATTAGTGCAGCGCCAACTTTTTCCTTTACCTGTAACACAGAGAGAAAGTATTGCATTTCACTACAATATTATAATTACAATATTTTATCAGCAAAGCACGTTTTCAGGTTCCTGTATAAATGAATGAAGCAGTTTTAGAATACGATTCCTCTTTACATATGTCTGCCTATTTGTTATGTATGAACAACACAAACAGGTAATTTAAATATTAGCCTTCGTATTTAATTTTAGCGACTTCCAAGGTATCGATGCCGTCTCGAGCATTGTTGCGGCCGAGCGTACAAAGGTACAAATAGTACAGCGGCGAGATGAGGGACAGATAGCGCAGCGCGGAGATGAGGGACAGATAGTGCAGCGCGGAGATGAGGGCCAGATAGTGCAGCGCGGAGATGAGGGACAGATAGCGCAGCACGGAGATGAGGGACAGATAATGCAGCGCGGAGATGAGGGACAGATAGCGCAGCACGGAGATGAGGGCCAGATAGTGCAGCGCGGAGATGAGGGACAGATAGTGCAGCGCGGAGATGAGGGACAGATAGCGCAGCACGGAGATGAGGGACAGATAGTGCAGCGCGGAGATGAGGGACAGATAGCGCAGCACGGAGATGAGGGACAGATAATGCAGCGCGGAGATGAGGGACAGATAATGCAGCGCGGAGATGAGGGACAGATAATGCAGCGCGGAGATGAGGGACAGACAATGCAGCGCGGAGATGAGGGACAGATAGCGCAGCGCGGAGATGAGGGCCAGATAGTGCAGCGCGGAGATGAGGGACACATAGCGCAGCACGGAGATGAGGGACAGATAATGCAGCGCGGAGATGAGAGACAGATAGCGCAGCGCGGAGATGAGGGACAGATAATGCAGCGTGGAGATGAGGGACAGATAGTGCAGCGCGGAGATGAGGGACAGATAATACAGCGCGGAGATGAGGGACAGATAATACAGCGCGGAGATGAGAGACAGATAGCGCAGCGCGGAGATGAGGGACAGATAATGCAGCGTGGAGATGAGAGACAAATAATGCAGCGCGGAGATGAGGGACAGATAATACAGCGCGGAGATGAGGGACAGATAGTACAGCGCGGAGATGAGGGACAGATAGTGCAGCACGTAAATGCGGGACAGATAATACAGCGTGGAGATGAGAGACAAATAATGCAGCGCGGAGATGAGGGCCAGATAGCGCAGCGCGGAGATGAGGGCCAGATAGCGTAGCGCGGAGATGAGGGACAGATAATACAGCGCGGAGATGAGGGACAGATAGCGCAGCGCGGAGATGAGGGACAGATAGTGCAGCGCGGAGATGAGGGACAGGTAATACAGCGCGGAGATGAGGGACAGATAGCGCAGCGCGGAGATGAGGGACAGATAGTGCAGCACGTAAATGCGGGACAGATAATACAGCGCGGAGATGAGGGACAGATAATACAGCGCGGAGATGAGGGACAGATAGTACAGCGCGGAGATGAGGGACAGATAGTGCAGCACGGAGATGAGGGACAGATAGTACAGCGCGGAGATGAGGGACAGATAATACAGCGCGGAGATGAGGGACAGATAGTACAGCGCGGAGATGAGGGACAGATAATACAGCGCGGAGATGAGGGACAGATAGTACAGCGCGGAGATGAGGGACAGATAGTACAGCGCGGAGATGAGGGACAGATAGTATAGCGCGGAGATGAGGGACAGATAGTACAGCGCGGAGATGAGGGACAGATAGTGCAGCGCGGAGATGAGGGACAGATAGTACAGCGCGGAGATGAGGGACAGATAATGCAGCGCGGAGATGAGGGACAGATAGTACAGCGCGGAGATGAGGGACAGATAGTACAGCGCGGAGATGAGGGACAGATAATGCAGCGCGGAGATGAGGGACAGATAGTACAGCGCGGAGATGAGGGACAGATAGTGCAGCACGGAGATGAGGGACAGATAGTACAGCGCGGAGATGAGGGACAGATAGTGCAGCGCGGAGATGAGGGACAGATAGTACAGCGCGGAGATGAGGGACAGATAATGCAGCGCGGAGATGAGGGACAGATAGTACAGCGCGGAGATGAGGGACAGATAGTACAGCGCGGAGATGAGGGACAGATAATGCAGCGCGGAGATGAGGGACAGATAGTACAGCGCGGAGATGAGGGACAGATAGTACAGCGCGGAGATGAGGGACAGATAATGCAGCACGGAGATGAGGGACAGATAGTACAGCGCGGAGATGAGGGACAGATAGTACAGCGCGGAGATGAGGGACAGATAATACAGCGCGGAGATGAGGGACAGATAGTACAGCGCGGAGATGAGGGACAGATAGTACAGCGCGGAGATGAGGGACAGATAGTATAGCGCGGAGATGAGGGACAGATAGTACAGCGCGGAGATGAGGGACAGATAGTGCAGCGCGGAGATGAGGGACAGATAGTACAGCGCGGAGATGAGGGACAGATAATGCAGCGTGGAGATGAGGGACAGATCGTACAGCGCGGAGATGAGGGACAGGTAGTACAGCGCGGAGATGAGGGACAGATAATGCAGCGCGGAGATGAGGGACAGATAGTACAGCGCGGAGATGAGGGACAGATAGTACAGCGCGGAGATGAGGGACAGATAGTAAAGCGCGGAGATGAGGGCCAGATAGCGTAGCGCGGAGATGAGGGACAGATAGTGCAGCGCGGAGATGAGGAACAGATAATGGGCGCGGAGCTGAGGGAGAGATAGTGCAGCGCGGAGATGAGGGACAGATAATGCAGCGCGGAGATGAGGGACAGATATGCAGCGCGGAGATGAGGGAGAGATAGTGCAGCGCGGAGATGAGGGACAGATAATGCAGCGCGGAGATGAGGGACAGATAATACAGCGCGGAGATGAGGGACAGATAATGCAGCGCGGAGATGAGGGAGAGGTAGTGCAGCGCGGAGATGAGGGACAGATAATGCAAAGCGGAGATGAGGGACAGATAATGCAGCGCGGAGATGAGGGACAGATAGTGCAGCGCGGAGATGAGGGACAGATAGTGCAGCGCGGAGATGAGGGACAGATAATACAGCGCGGAGATGAGGGACAGATAGTACAGCGCGGAGATGAGGGACAGATAGTGCAGCGCGGAGACGAGGGACGGATAGTACAGCGCGGAGATGAGGGACAGATAATGCAGCGCGGAGATGAGGGACAGATAGTGCAACGCGGAGATGAGGGTCAGATAGTGCAGCGCGGAGATGACGGACAGAAAAAGCAGCGCGGAGATGAGGGACAGAAAATGCAGCGCGGAGATTAGGGACAGATAGTGCAGCGCGGAGATGAGGGACAGATAGTGCAGCACGGAGATGAGGGACAGATAGTACTTCGCGGATATGAGACACAGATAGTGCAGCGCGGAGATGAGATACAGATAGTGCAGCACGGAAATGAGGGACAGATAGTACTTCGCGGAGATGAGGGACAGATAGTGCAGCGCGGAGATGAGGGACAGATAATACAGCGCGGAGATGGGGGACAGATAATGCAGCGCGGAGATGAGGGACAGATAGTACAGCGCGGAGATGAGGGACAGATAGTACAGCGCGGAGATGAGGGACAGATAATGCAGCGCGGAGATGAGGGACAGATAGTACAGCGCGGAGATGAGGGACAGATAGTACAGCGCGGAGATGAGGGACAGGTAATGCAGCACGGAGATGAGGGACAGATAGTACAGCGCGGAGATGAGGGACAGATAGTACAGCGCGGAGATGAGGGACAGATAATACAGCGCGGAGATGAGGGACAGATAGTACAGCGCGGAGATGAGGGACAGATAGTACAGCGCGGAGATGAGGGACAGATAGTATAGCGCGGAGATGAGGGACAGATAGTACAGCGCGGAGATGAGGGACAGATAGTGCAGCGCGGAGATGAGGGACAGATAGTACAGCGCGGAGATGAGGGACAGATAATGCAGCGCGGAGATGAGGGACAGATCGTACAGCGCGGAGATGAGGGACAGATAGTACAGCGCGGAGATGAGGGACAGATAATGCAGCGCGGAGATGAGGGACAGATAGTACAGCGCGGAGATGAGGGACAGATAGTACAGCGCGGAGATGAGGGACAGATAGTAAAGCGCGGAGATGAGGGCCAGATAGCGTAGCGCGGAGATGAGGGACAGATAGTACAGCGCGGAGATGAGGAACAGATAATGGGCGCGGAGATGAGGGAGAGATAGTGCAGCGCGGAGATGAGGGACAGATAATGCAGCGCGGAGATGAGGGACAGATATGCAGCGCGGAGATGAGGGAGAGATAGTGCAGCGCGGAGATGAGGGACAGATAATGCAGCGCGGAGATGAGGGACAGATAATACAGCGCGGAGATGAGGGACAGATAATGCAGCGCGGAGATGAGGGAGAGGTAGTGCAGCGCGGAAATGAGGGACAGATAATGCAAAGCGGAGATGAGGGACAGATAATGCAGCGCGGAGATGAGGGACAGATAGTGCAGCGCGGAGATGAGGGACAGATAGTGCAGCGCGGAGATGAGGGACAGATAATACAGCGCGGAGATGAGGGACAGATAGTACAGCGCGGAGATGAGGGACAGATAGTGCAGCGCGGAGATGAGGGACGGATAGTACAGCGCGGAGATGAGGGACAGATAATGCAGCGCGGAGATGAGGGACAGATAGTGCAACGCGGAGATGAGGGTCAGATAGTGCAGC
Organism: Mantis religiosa; assembly: GCA_030765055.1. NCBI lineage: Eukaryota > Metazoa > Arthropoda > Insecta > Mantodea > Mantidae > Mantis > Mantis religiosa. The sequence goes on from CM060947.1 coordinate 275,504,967, forward strand.
GCGGAGATGAGGGACAGAAAAAGCAGCGCGGAGATGAGGGACAGAAAATGCAGCGCGGAGATTAGGGACAGATAGTGCAGCGCGGAGATGAGGGACAGATAGTGCAGCACGGAGATGAGGGACAGATAGTACTTCGCGGAGATGAGAGACAGATAGTGCAGCGCGGAGATGAAAGCTTGCCGAAAGGTAAAGAGACAGATAGCTGAGTGGAAGTTTCGATTTCTTGTTTATTACAGAACATTCCTGAACTGTATAGAGATATCAATGGACGTATCAAAGGGATCGCGATTAGTTGAGTGGGCAGTCGTAATGAGAGATCATCGCAATCGGAACTTGAGAATCGTCCGCCTACAGCTGTGTTATGAAAGTGAACTCTTTGTTTGTGGTTAAGGACCTTGTCGATTGTAATTTTATATGTTAACTAATTCTGATAATGTAAGGTTTGACCAAAGTGAGTATCTACGGAAATAGAGAACATTTTGAATTTCTGCAAATTGGACCTTTTATTCTAAGAATTCAGAAAGTCACAGTTGTACATTTTCAAGAACCTTCTCACACATTTACTTACTACTTTTTTTTTTGGAAAATATACTCAATTTTTTGTGTTTAAAGAGTGTTATTTAAATACCATAGCTTTAAAATATTTACATAAAAATGTTGACTTTTCTGAGAAGAACCTGCGAAGAACGACTTTTTTATAAAATAAGATCTGAAGATTTCTTGGCGACGAATATGTTGGAAGTGTTCTCGGGAAGCAAGTGAGGTGAAAAAACGATTACAGGGTACATCCCTCCCATCATCAGAATGCATTAAGCGAGTTTTTGTGGATTTATTTACAATTTCCGATAATGCTACCGTGTGATACAGAACGTTGTTTCTTAGATGAGGATTGGCAGAATGTGACACGTTGGCCACTAAAAGCGTTCTGTAGGAGAGCAATTGGCAGAAGTGTCTCAGAGGACGAAGGCGTGTATGTGTGAGAATGGTAGAAAAAGGCGGTGAATGGGTTTAATTTATTATCAGTGCTAAATGGGCCAGCGGAAGAATGGCAGGGGAATTTGAGGGCAGGAAGTCTGTTCACGTCCGCCGAGACTGTTGATCGCTGCCCAAACGATTAGCTCTGGCTAAATATTTCAGCAATGAATCAATTGGAAATACCAGCTTCAACATCACCTGCTCTGTCACCAGAGATAAATAGATAAGTGTCGTACAAGATTACGATTGTAAAATTAACATTATAAAAGTATGCACAATTCCGTAATTTATCGTAGAGAAAGCAAGTCAGTGCATTAAAAATATCATTTCCCTCCATTTTCTTTATATTACTTTGCTATGTGCTATGTTGTCCTATATACGGTGTCCCACATTCACAGGGAATGCGGTACACTCCCGGAACTTTGAAGTCCAGTTTGTCTTTCACTCGTCTCAAAATATGTTTAATCTCCGGAGGTGGCTTGTGGATGATCCTGATGTTGTATTTGGCGAGAATACGGACCATTCGTTTAATACAACCTGAAGTCTGGACTGGTAGATCATAGATCTAACCTTCGGGAGACGACCATCTTGGCAAAATGCAACAGTGAATGGGAGCAGAGAGTTAAGGAGGCTTTGTGCATTTCCTCCGAGAGAAGCACGTTTAATTGTGATGCTCGATTTCAGTTCAGCTTCCGTAGGGGAGGGGATCCGTCCGCTTCAGCTGCCGTGGTGCGGGCGCTGTGGACCCTTAGCACTCGTGATACCTCTGACGTTATTAGAGGAACCTCGGGCCGAACTGCCGAGCCTCTTCCTGATTGGGAGTTATTCAGATTGGGTTGGACTCGAGGGAGCAGTGGTTCCCGATACCCGCTAGATCACCAGGCAGCCCTACCGAGGTCATATCGGTAACCTTCCCATTTTGGAGTTGGCGCGCGTAAGTGGTGTATCCACTTCTATCCCGTCTTGAGTCCATACGACCAGATGGGGGGGGGGCTTGTTAGTCTCTAGGTCTTGCCCTATGGAAAGCCCCACGGAGGCGCCGGGTGCCCTTTCGGGACAGCTCAGTAACTCCCTGGTCGTCAGAGGGGGGAGGGTTCAGTCTTCACTCTGTGAGGATCTGCCCTGGTAGATACCCTCCAGTTTATATATATATATATATATATATATATATATATATATATATATATATATATATATATATTCAGTTCAGCTCCTCTTGGAAACTGGCCTTAAAATGACCTTAACGTCGACTTAAGAAGCACAGATCTATACAGCTTGATCATCAAGTTAAGTAGTTACGTTTCTTTGACACAATTAATTTTCTATACTCACGCCATCTCTTAACCTGACATTTAATTTACTGAAAACAGTCTTTTGTTCAGTAATGCGAGTATTGATAGTGTTTTGTCTTTGTTTATATTTGTGTTATATCCTGTGATACATTTGTAGTTTAACATTTATTAAAATATCCTGATGATGGGAGAGATGTACGCTCTAATCGTCTTTTCATCTGACTTGTTTCCCGAGAACATCTCGAACAGTTCCAAACTGTTCCAGTGCTGGAGCTACCTACACAAACGACCCGTCGACCAAACAGCCCTCTAATTTCCATTTGTTCGAGATCGCCATATGTGACGGAGACTAAAATTAGAGTTAAAATATGAAAAGGAAATCGTGGTAGAGGAGAAGCCATCCTACTGAGTAGGGAAAGTCACGAAAAATCTAAGGGTAGGATAGGCGGTCAAACCCGAGACTTGTTGAATGCGTTCCTCATATCTTACCACGGAGCCATGTCGTTTGGTAACACATACAGGGTGGCGCACGAAATGTCATACATTGAAATTGTGTAATAAATATACTAATTGCGGGTTGGCAACGCTGGAATGATGTGACAATTAGCCGTAGTTCGTGCATGGTTCAACAGATTCTCAATATCGCGCATGCGTGATTCCGCCACTTCAGTTTAGTAAATTGACGGAGAAAGGCCGGTTGACGCTACAACAAAAAGTGAAAACTGTATTGTTTTACGTGAAACAAAGAGCGTAGCAGAGATACAACGATGTTTTCGTGTTCATTTTCGTATGAGGTTGGCCCCCTCTATAACGACACAATTTGAAACTGACGACCATATTTTAGAGCAAAAGCGACCTCTCGTCAACACAATCCTTACTTCTGGGAACATCGAGTGGCTTTGACACGAGACGAACTTCGGCCGAAATGGGCATCTCACGTCAAAGAATACTTCTTGCTGACGTGAAATTATTTCCATACAAAATGGCAGTGTTGCACAAACTGACGGAACATGACCGGCTCTTGCAAATGATGATGCCATGATTCATAACTCATGGTATTGTGATGGCATTCATTTGAACGTTTGGCCACGAGAACCTCCTGCTGTTGTACTGTGTATGGAGTGCCATGTCCAGCCATGGAATTATTGGGCCAGTGCGCGCTACTTGGACATGTTGCAGAACAATTTCCTTCCGCAAATTTATGCAACAGTGTTACCAATGGAGACTCAATGATTTATGCAAGATGGAGCTCGTCCACATACATCAAGCGTTATTCTGGATTTCGGGCTACGTGTGATGTCCCAGCGATATCCTGAACGTTTTCAGACTGGCTCAATATGGCCGCCACACATCCCGTGATTATTTCTTATGGGGATATTTGAAGTAGACAGTCTACCGCAACAAACCACGCACTCTAATACAACTGCGAGCGGCTGTCACAGGGAAAAACAGAAGACATGTGTCGCAGTGATCGGAAACGTCACAGTTCGTCTTGAAGAGGTGCTACGTCAACATGAACATGTACTGCACGTTCACTCAGCATATACATTCTGATGATTCATGTAAAAAGGATTATTTGACATGCTTTGGTTATTAAAAGTTATATCAACAAATTTCAATGTATGACATTTCCTGCTTGAACTTGTAGCATATTTATTTATTTATTATTTATTTATTTATTTATTTATTTATTTATTTATTTATTTATTTATTTATTTATTTATTTATTTATTTATTTATTTATTTATTTATTTATTTATTTATTTATTTATTTATTTATTTATTTATTTATTTATTTATTTATTTATTTATTTATTTATTTATTTATTTATTTATTTATTTATTTATTTATTTATTTATTTATTTATTTATTTATTTATTTATTTATTTATTTATTTATTTATTTATTTATTTATTTATTTATTTATTTATTTATTTATTTATTTATTTATTTATTTATTTATTTATTTATTTATTTATTTATTTATTTATTTATTTATTTATTTATTTATTTATTTATTTATTTATTTATTTATTTATTTATTTATTTATTTATTTATTTATTTATTTATTTATTTATTTATTTATTTATTTATTTATTTATTTATTTATTTATTTATTTATTTATTTATTTATTTATTTATTTATTTATTTATTTATTTATTTATTTATTTATTTATTTATTTATTTATTTATTTATTTATTTATTTATTTATTTATTTATTTATTTATTTATTTATTTATTTATTTATTTATTTATTTATTTATTTATTTATTTATTTATTTATTTATTTATTTATTTATTTATTTATTTATTTATTTATTTATTTATTTATTTATTTATTTATTTATTTATTTATTTATTTATTTATTTATTTATTTATTTATTTATTTATTTATTTATTTATTTATTTATTTATTTATTTATTTATTTATTTATTTATTTATTTATTTATTTATTTATTTATTTATTTATTTATTTATTTATTTATTTATTTATTTATTTATTTATTTATTTATTTATTTATTTATTTATTTATTTATTTATTTATTTATTTATTTATTTATTTATTTATTTATTTATTTATTTATTTATTTATTTATTTATTTATTTATTTATTTATTTATTTATTTATTTATTTATTTATTTATTTATTTATTTATTTATTTATTTATTTATTTATTTATTTATTTATTTATTTATTTATTTATTTATTTATTTATTTATTTATTTATTTATTTATTTATTTATTTATTTATTTATTTATTTATTTATTTATTTATTTATTTATTTATTTATTTATTTATTTATTTATTTATTTATTTATTTATTTATTTATTTATTTATTTATTTATTTATTTATTTATTTATTTATTTATTTATTTATTTATTTATTTATTTATTTATTTATTTATTTATTTATTTATTTATTTATTTATTTATTTATTTATTTATTTATTATTTTTGAAGAGAAAAATACTTTAGGCGCGTTTAGCACTTTTTGTGGAAACTGAGCCGTCACTCACTGACGCTCATTCAGGTGAAGTCGGCTCGAGTCGGCTCAATCCGAAGTACCATCCCCCCCCCCCCCCCCCCTGTTCTTACAAATGTCTTTCAAGTGTCGGTAACCGAACCGGTCATTTAATAAGTCGACATCTCAAATTCCACTTTAAACAATACTAATAACAGTGAAAATGAACAGATAACATCACCGAAGTTCGGTATTTGAATAATTAAAACCATAATAACGAAAAATAAAACGAGTGTGCTAATTGGAAATAAAAGTGTTAGGAATTCGTGAAAGAGATGTTTCATTTAAGAACTGATTAGTTTTATTGACAATTTCTCTTTATTGTGAGAAGTAAAACGTAAACCATCAACAAATTAAATGTAATAACACGCAAATAATAAAATTATCGCGTATTAAAGTGACGTTGTGCGTTTATTTTCATTTACATCTTATAGGTATATTTTTCTACAAACTGAAAGACCGAACGAGGGTCAAAAGATTTGATATATAAATTTGATAGTTTATTCAAAAAAGATTTAAATATATATTATTTAGTTTGGAAAATAAAAGTTTAAAAACAAAACAAAGTACAAAGACATCGATGTTATACAAATATGTGTATCAGCAAGAAACAAAGTATTAAAATGATTGTGAAATAGCATGTATTTTAATATAAAAATAAAATACATGTAAAAGAGCGTATTACGTGATTTGATTTTACTTCCTTTATACATCCTTTATGTATAAACCTGTTCGCACGGTCGCAAGTCCGTCGTCATTCAGTTGTTTCATTTGCGAGCGAGCACACGTAGCGTAAGACAACTGCCCTCTTTTCCCAACAATCAGTGTCAACACTACATTTTTGAAAATAATTTTTAAGAATAATTTATAATGAATTGTTTTTAAGTATTCACTTCTAATGTGTGCTCTTAAGCACACACATTGTTTTAAAATTGTTTCTTCTGTTGAATGTTTGCTCTAACTCTACGCATATATTTACATGAACAAAGTTTTAGCTTGGGATATCACGAGAAAGATCTAAATCCATCATTAGAGAGTAAGCACAGGTTAGAGGGGCCACGAAAAGAGCACAAAAATTGCGTTAAGCATTAATTAAATGAATTGAAGCGGAGCAGGGACAAAGGTAAAGTATAAATGTGTCCAGGAACAATACGCTGGTCAGGGCGTGTGTGTGTCGCGCTACCGGAGGACTGACGGAATTATTAACATGCATATGCATTTTTAACGCACGGCGGGCGCGAAAACTTTAATCCTTTACTTTACAGAGCAGCTTTCTCATCCAAAGTGGCGGCCCTACTTACTTAGCCTTTTTCTTAAGAAGATTTCCTACACCCCTCTAAGTCTTCCCTCGCCTTCTTTTATATTCATTCTTTTCCCTTTTTTGTTTTCCATTTTTAATTTAATCTTTAGCACAGTTTGATCTGTGAAAGAGGTTCGATTGTTTCATTGTTTAACTTTGTAACAGCGTTTTGAATTAATAAAAACGCCAAGAAGATGTTAAGGCCGCCCGATAAAGTGTAAACTTTCCAAAACTTGTTAACTGTTCACTTGCCCATAGGAGCTATACAGTCCAATCGTTTATAATTAATACTAAATACCCAGTTATGTAGGCAGTAAACCGAGCAAGATGGCTTCCAAGTAACATCTGAATCTCTCATTCTGAAGGTACTGGATTCGATTCCTGTCACGCATACTGAACTTTCGAATTTTTCGTGGTTTGCGGTGATTCATGCATGATCATCATTATTTCCTTTACACAATTTCCCTTTCATTTCATATATTTTTCATCTTTAAGGATGCCTATGACTGAAAATGCGAAATCCTGAACTAATAACGCTAGTTTTTTAAGACTTTTACCATGGATGTAACTTAGTGCAAATGTGATACAACCCAAATTTTATCAATTTCACGTTGATATTTTGGAAAACATGGTCAAATTTATTTATTTTTGACTGCGTCACCTAAAAAGTCCCTTACGACAAAATAACTTAAATTTTGGTCTAATATTTGAACAAGACGTTCCCAATACAACTAGTTTTTGAATTTGTCCTAGATTTCTCTGTGTCTCACTAACTTTAGGCTACAGAAATGTTTAAAGCTATGAATATAACTTATCTGCCCCAAATTTGAAATGTTTGTGTTTTGAAGTAAAGAAAGTGTGTTAAAATGCATCTAATAACAAAACCCAGGCAATCTCTATTCACTGTGTCTCTCTGAAACTGTGACGCAAGGAACATTTTAAATGATGAAAAATGCTGAAATTTGTAATAGTGACAAAACAAGGATAAAGAATTAGAATTCATATCTAACACTAGCATTCACGTAACCTTGAAACTAAATTAGAGCATTTAAAATGGCTTACGGATGCTATCTAAGTATTGTTTGGATACAGGAAGTATTTTATATACTAAAAAGAGAAAAAGGTGATTCTTTGAAAAGATTCATGAAATTTCAGTGTTCTTCTTTGTTTCATGACGCATGATGGTGTAGGAAAGGTAAATCATTACTTTAAATGCAATTTAATCGCCTAACTCTGCATTTCCTATGTAGGTGTGAGGTCGGCAGTCCAGTTGTTGCGCGCGGATTATTACATCATTAATTGGCGGTTTATCTATTTTGCAAATACATAGACAAAAGAATAATGTTTAGGAAGAGTAATTTGTAGAGGATTCAAGAAACTCCTGTGAATGTAGCACTCCTGGTGAGTAGTGTTCATTCTCCCGATTTTACTTTATCCCTTCTTACCTTTGCATCTTCCCATTTCCTTCTTCTTGCTCGTTCCAGCAGGTCGACACTTTTTGCTGCCCGTACACAACTTTTATGTTTTAAAGACCCTTACTTTTTAATCTGGTTTTTTTTCCCCTGTAAAAGTTCCAACAAACATAAAACTCGTGCAATTTGCTAAGACAGAGAAACTGTGAGTGTGCCAATCCCTTACAATTGGTAGGTAGGGAGAGACGAAGAAAAATTAAGAAGATATTAAAGAGGCCATAAAAGGAGGCAGTCAGCATTGCTTAAGGAGCCCCGTTACTTAACGATCGCGGCTAATTTTCTCCAGTTATTTATTTAAATTTGTTGGAAGATGCGAGGCCGTTTTCTCCCCTACTACTTTGCGCTAATTAAAAAAGATATGTGAGAGAAGTAAAGGTGGTGTTGGTGTTTTTTTTTTTTTCTTGTTTCTCTGCCTTATTAAAATTTGATGTGCCCTTCCTCGGGCAGAAAAAGCAAGGAAGGCAGGGAGGGAGGGGGTTGTTAATTAGAAGCTGTGACACAAGATGCGCCATCTTGTTATACTCCTGAAATGAGCAAGTGAACACGACCCCGTCATTACGTCCCGAATTTTCTTTAAAACTTTACCAGTTTCTCTGTGAGAGGCTTGTTAGCATCAGACAAGGTGCGGAAATACAACACTGCCTTTGCATTGTCCTACCATTTTCTAATAGGAGCAACTAGGTCAAACCTTTAGGAAAAAGAATCACAAGAAAATTACAAAATTCGACATCTGTAACCACATTATGGAAATTCCAGTTCAAATCACGTGTGTTCACTAATTGGACTGCTACTTTTTTCTTAATTTACCTAAATCGTCAAGGAAAATGTCAAATTGTAAATGTAATACAACGACCCAAAGCTGCATCTTAAATGAAATAAAAATGGTTGGTAACAGTTTCATTTTGTTTCTTTGTAGTCCTCCAAAGTTGTCATATCGGACGATGAATGGAATGTCAAATGATGCTCAAATGAGTCCAGAGTCCATAGAACGTTCGTCTTTCAGCTTAAGGGAAAACCCCCAGATAAAACCTTATCCAGATAACTCACCCTGAACGAGATTCGAACTCAGAACCTCTTGAACATGAGGCAGACGCGCAAGTTGGTAAAAGTGAATGCTCTGTCATCTGTCCACTGATCAAGTAAATACACTGGGCGGTGCTTTAGTCCGTCACGTATAGAAGAGTTGCCTAAACCGAGACCCGTGAGACGTGATACTCTCAATCATCCACTGAGCCAGGAGCTATTCTAACACATTCATCGACAGATTTTCTAGCAGTTACAGCTACGTAAAGTAGATAAATGGAGAAAGAGGGAGCGAAAAAAGCACAAAAGGATGAGAAAAACAAGTTCGTAAAATATTAAGAATAATGCCAAAAAAATTAATTTGACGAATGTTTTTTATCGGTATCAATTGCGGTTTCTAAGGAATATTATTTTCTTCGGGGTTTTCCCGGGTAGCGAATGCTGGTTAGGTTAATTACAACTCCCGAATTTTCTACCTCTCCATTTTATCTCCATTATCGTTTCATACCATCTCTCGTCTGGTGGTCTGTTTCAGGGTAGGAGTGCCGGCAGGAGTCTCGGCGGTATACTCGTAGTGAACCACTTCCGCCTCCTCAGAACCGGCTGCTGACACCGTCTCCGTAATTTCCGTTGTCCTGGCCTGTCGCGGAAGATTTCTAAGTAGAGTGTCCCCCACACTGTCGTAGCTCCTAGGGACGACCACCCTCTGTCTCCTTTCACATCATCCTTCCTCCCGGGGATGCCGCACTTGGGGGCATACGTACAATAAATCAACACTGGTCACAGAATTCCCTCCGTACTAATCCTAACCTTAGATGACGTTTCTATACATTTTCATCATTTTAGCTATTTTCATACGCAAATTTTCTGCCGTATTTACATTTAAAGATTATGGAAGGTACGGAATAATCCTAAAAACAAATATTTCCGCTCGTCAGACATGAATCGAACTAGGAACTTCTGGAACTGTTTTATGAAATCGTATAACTGCAGTGAAATGACTATTGATAGAAATTGTACGTTTTATTTGTGTTTTCAGAAATGCGGATTTACTTGCAATGAGAAGCTTCCTTTAAGAACAAATGCGAATCACGCTACAGCTACATTCGCTAATATTGTGGCCCGCAGCTTTCGGTAAAATGACACAGGCTTCATTGCAAAAAATGTTTGCGGAACCCTAATTATAGCTCTGTTTGACTTATACGGCTTTCCCAAGGGTCATATCTATTTAATTGAGGTTACATTAATGTACTTTTCATCTCGTTCCCAAACCGTGTACTTCTCTTGCATTAATTTGCCTTATTAGTCAGTCTGTACTTTACTGTGAATATTAAAATACAAAATATGCATAAAATAAAATATAATTTCTAGGTTTCAAACATTTACATAGAATTGAAGTGATGAAATAAAAATAATTTTGACTGTACCAAATAAACTATGCGTTCAGGGGAAGTAGAACCTGGCTGCCTATTCTACATTCTATCGCCTTTCTGGCATTTGTTAATTTGTTAGCGATTGTCATTTCTTTCGTACCTAGACATTCAAAGTTTGTCTTATTTAAAGTAGCACACAAAACTACACACAAAGAAATGAAGCAGTGAGAAAGCGGTTCCATCAATCAATTTAGTGAATTAGCTAATATTTTTATTCTATTTCTTTCTTGTAATACTTTAACTGTGACATAATTAAATTCAACTGTTCGCTCATGAGATTACTGTTGACAAATTAAGATCATGCTTAGTCGAAATTATTTGAAAACTATTCGCAAATGGTAACTTACTCGTACTTTCCGAAATGTCAAGGGTTGTTCGGCTGTTTATAGACATGAACCGTCAATTTTAAACGAAAAAGGTAACAACAGAAATGACGACCCTAAGCAACAATACATAGCCGATGGATACAGCCCCAAAGTGTATCCGAGGGATGGTTTTATAAGAAGCGATTTTGATCGCAATTGTTGGACTGACAGAAGGATTTGTGAAGCGAAACACAAACAGTCCAAATTGGTGACGGAAAATCTTGGACTCAAGTAACGGATAATATATAAATTTGTAACGGTGTGTTGGCAAGAATTAAAACATGTATTGACACTTCCCTCCACGCATGCGTACTTGTAATAAAGTGAAATATTCTTTTGACATTTAGCAATTTATTTTGCACATATAAAAATGTCTTAAAATGGAGGAAGGATGGGTTTTATATTTTCCAGATGATCTCATCTACTTCTAAACTTATATTTCTGGTACGTATTACTCATTTACCAACTCACTGGTCCTTAGAATTATTTCTTTGTTATATTTTGTGGGACGTGACAACAGACGGACGGACACGGAGAAAACGCACCGCTCGGTGAGACTCTGCTTGTACGTGCACTTCCCCTTTGAACAGCAACTCTGATACAACCCTTCTTGCACTAACGTATGCGGACGGCTTGTGTAGTCCACTTGGTATTTTAGCACCATGCGTGCAGATGAAGATAATTATTACCTGAGGCATTTTTGGCTTCCAAACGACTTAGGACAGGAAGTTAGGACTCGGTTCTAAAAGTGAAAACTGACCAAACACTTAATGAAGTACGTGTACTAAGAAATAACGTATTTGTCGAAATAGTGATTAAATATATTTTGTGAGGAAATGACCAAAGCCTCCTTAACTCTCCGCTGCCAGTAACTTTCTCAAAGAGAAGCACACTTAATCGTGATGCTGGATTTCAGTTCAACTCCTCTTGGAAACCGACCTTAAAATGGAAATACGTTGACTTAAGAAGCACAATCAAGTTAAGTAGTTACGTTTCTTTGACCCAATTAAGTTTCTATACTCACGTCATCACCTGACGTGACATTTAATTTACTGAAAACAGTCTTTTGTTCAGTAATGCGAGTATTGATAGTGTTTTGTCTTTGTTTATATTTGTGTTATATGCAGTGATACATTTGTAGTTATAGCATTTATAAGAAATATCCTGATGGGAGAGATGTATGCTCTAATCGTCCTTTTACCTGACTTTTTTACCGAGATTGGTCTGAAATGTATTATCCTGTATCTCGTTACCATAATTAGGCCTATAGTTTAAATATATTGTTTCTTAAATCAATACTCCTTGTAAAATTTGCTTCCATTCATAATTCTACAGATTTGTCGTTTAACTTACTTAAATACAATGTGATGGTATTTGTGTATTTATTTTTACAGTTTCCATTACACTTTCCCTACAATTATTTTAACATCTTTCATGCACTTATTATACACCCTGTACAAGTACATGAAATTACTGACTCTAAGATTTACTCACTGACTCAGATCCCCTGACTATAAGCCATTGGTTTTCCTGACCAGCTTGATGTCATTTCTTCTTGACCTTCACTTCTTTTACCCTAACCCACTTTTCTCTTAACTTATATATGAATGCTCCTATACATCTATTTTTGTTTTCACCCATCCCCGTTAACACGCGTAATGTCACCACCTCTTTGCTCACAGTCCCATTTCTTATCCCATATTTTTGTTAACTACTTACATTCTATCAGGTAATGAACAGTGCACAGCATGATGTAAAACACAAGTTACACTTAGATACATAATTACACCCAGCAGCTCTTCCAACTAGTTGCCAATTGTTTACTACTCCCTTTAACTCAAATTTAACTTAAACCCCTAACTACTAGTAACAGGCTTTCATCGTAATATAGATTTATAACGGTATGTTTACGAACATGTTAAATATTTTCAGTGAATGGCTACTGTTCCGTTATGCGATTGGAATTACTTTATATTTCAAAAACATATATTTAGTGTATAACTTTTAAATAAAAACACTATTCTATTCCGGAGCAATTTTTACTGAAAGTATACCTTGGAATTTTATTAGAAATCCAGCTTCAGCATCCTGTAGTAAATATCATTCACCTTAACAATTATAAACCAAATAAGATTTATTTCTTTTTATTCTAATTAAAGTACATATTTTTAAAAGGACAGCTTTAATTTTCACCTGACTGTTGAAGATAAGTATGGGCTTGGATTTCTTGAAAAATGTCAAGTGTCTAAATCCATTTGTTCTCAAAAATATGCTCATAAATATAAGAAAAAATAAATTGGAGGAACATAGAATAATAATATATATAAAGGTTTAAAATAATTTAAATAAGATAATGAAATCAATAATACTATTTACTGAACGGTGTTTAAAATATTTGCAAACTTTCACCTTTGTGCCTTTTATAGTTCTTGTCAAATTTTATTTTAGGTAATGTGTTTTAAGTATTACAATATATTGCATGTCTGGTCGACATGCTCCCTTACACTTACCTTGACTGATGTTTTGATATCTTAAACTAATAAACTGATGACGAAGTAAGTTGTCTGAACGTTACGTCACATATATGTTGCCGCCCAAATATCATCCATTTTTCTCGAATGGATTTAAAGTCATAGATACATTTCCTTTCTATTTTGTTATGCCACTTAAAAGGACCTTGTGACAAAAATAGAGCCTTTGGTCTGATAGTTTAATACTAGTTTAAAATACAAGCAACCTTAAAAATTTTTTCCGTAGGTTTCTATGCGTTTAGTCTAGTTTGGAATGTGAAGTACTTTGTTGTGACTTACATTTTAGAACTTATGTTGAAAACTGTAAAATTTTACTTGAATGTATCTTACAATAACACCTTTGACAATATTCCTAAGTGGACCTGTGTGCCAAATTCCATTACTCTACTACAAAAATAAAATTTGAAAAGGTTAGTGGGAAAGGCATAACGTCTGCTAAAGAAACACCAAGATATTTCACCACTTGGATATGTCATGTTAAGGTTTGCTGTCAATTGGCATGCAGCGTCTTAAAGTGCAAATATTACCATTTTCGTATTTTCTGATAAAGCACGAACATGGACTGTTTTTAAAACAAAAACAAAGAAATAACCATTGCGCCAAAATATTGAAAATTTCACTCATATGCATTTTAATACTAATTTTCCCCATATTAATTTTTGATATTTTTCATATATTTATTTACGCGTCATTAACTGTAATCATTTATTACTTGTCGTTTAAGTACTTCTTCATGGCTTTTATTTTTTTCCTCAGATTTCTTTTACTGCAGCTTGCTCTTTTTCCTGCGAAAGTGCATTTTTAAATGTGAACTGTTGAGTAGCCTTACTCCCTGAGATGGTGTGCAAGGCCGTAGTATGCAGGGCGAAGTATCCCAATGCCACCATTAAATTATCAGCAAACTAAGCTATTGTTTATTCGGTTGACGCTAATAGCTTTGGGTATGAACCACATAATTGTCATTATCAACATTAACTCATAATTAATCATTAATGATAACACTGCGAACGTTTCCGCTAGACTGGCGTGGCTGTCATGGCTTAGTGGACAGCTCAACCACCCTCCCTTTAACGCTCACTCACCTTTCTTTCATTGTTAGCGTAATTACTATTTTACTACGTACTTACAGCAAGTATTGTATTTCACCAGCAAAGTTCGATACCAAGACATCAGTGAAGTAAAGTTTTACAGACTTCCTGAATAATGAAAAGAGTTGTGCTTTTGTGTCTGTGTCTGTAAACGACATAATTAAAGAAACAAAAGACTGTTAAATACTGAATTTTGTATATAAGTCCTGAATTTTCCAAGGATTTGACATGAAAATTTTTAAGAAACTCCTACGACCCAGATTCTATTTAGTAAAGCTTTTCCTAGTTGAAGAATAATCTCAGAAAATTCAATGTAATGCATTTCATTACAACAGACATTATCTGAAAGTTACTTTAATCAAAACTGTTATAAAATCTAATTGAGAAAATGAAAACCAAAGAGGAATATTTCATGTTAAGGAAGTTTGAAAGAGTGGGATTTCTTTTAAAAAGTTATGTTGTATCCTTCAACCGACCACTTTTTCATATCTTTAACACACAATTACAACCACTTTTTAAAACTAGTTTTTGTATTCACAAATATATTTAGCTATGGGCGAAAGTGAAGACACGTTATGGTAGTATCAGCCACATGCTATTGGGTTTTATTTGGAGTCCAATCAGTAAATATCGTAATATTTGGACAGTGGGAAGTGAACATATAATTTGACAGACTGTTAACTTATTACACAAATACAAATATTTGTTAATTAATGTCCACTTATCTTAAGAAGTTGATGTTAATACTTCTTTCTTCTTTTTAAAAAATCGATTTCACGGACATTCGCTCGCATCGTCAGTTAACACACTTCGTCGTCAAGGATACTATGTTTTTTTGTATTACCAAAATCTGAAGACGAAACAAACCTGAAAACAGAATCAATTGCCGCTATGTCAAAATTCATTACGCGATTTTTATCCTAAAAATAAATATTTTCCCCATACTATTAAATCTATGGGAACATTTAATTGTTTTAATAATTTAACTTCTGGATTTATTTCATGGTTAAATGACCAAAAATGATCTGATACGGCAGATTTTAAACAGAAATCTATTTTAAAAAGAAGAAAGAAGTATTAACATCAACTTCTTAAGATAAGTGGACATTAATTAACAACTATTTTTATTTGTGTAATATTTATTACTCCACTGTAACTAGCTTCATTTTCTGTGGAATCAGACTGTTAACTGTTAACATCGTTATGGTGAAGCGGATCAGTAATTTAGAATTTAAAACACAGCTTACCAATGATAATCGATTCGATTGAAGTTAGACTATGGAGCCATAGTTTACGATTGAGGCAAGAACCAACTACTTAAATCTTGTTTATATAGCAGTCTTACTGATTGCCATTGGCTCTTAGCATTCTTGCGGAAACCAACCAAGAGGCATTACATGTTAGAAGACGAAAGCAAAGGGATAGGGGATATCATTACGGAGGGGATTCGGTACGTTCGCCACCATGCTGGGCCCATTGTTTCTATGCCCCTATGTGGGGGCACCCCCGGGAGGAAGGATGAGGCCGGCCGAACAGTACAGAGGGCAGGGTACCTACAGTTTACTTTGTAGAGACACTTCCCCCGACAGGCCAGGACAACGAACTCGCTCCCCTACTGCGGGATAGCAGCGAGGCCAGCAGCCGAGCCCTAATGGTACCAGGCAGGCGATCCGAGCACCAAAGGTCCCTGGCTGGTGGCCCGGGCCCCAAAGGTCCCTGGCTGGCGGTCCAGGCCCCGAAGGTCCCTGGCTGGCGGTCCTGAAATGGCCCCAACAGAGGAGTGGTGACCAGCAAACGACCTACCGGAGAAGGAAGTGGTTTACCTCAGAACATATCATTCTGCCATACACCACCGAGACTCCCGCCGACACTTCTAACCTGAAAGAGACCACCAGATGAGAGATAATTTGAAATGATAATGGAGATGAAATGGAGGAACAGAAGATTCGGGGGATGTAATTAACCTACCCAGCATTCGCCTGGCGACCCTGGGAAAACCCCCGAAAAAACCCACGGGCCACGGGAATCGATCCAGGGCCTCTCAAATGCGGGCTACAGACGAAACCGCCTGAGTCATCCCACTCGGTATTATATAGCAAAAATATCACACATCCCAGAAAGTCCTGTATCTAAAAATGTCCTCAAAACGACTTTCTGCTAGTTATATGAGAACAAAAACATTTCCCAAACCTTCCTACCATCATTTAAATACTTATTTAAAATAAATAAATGAATGTCTCCCCAAAAAAATTCAACATAAAACACCAAAAAAAACTACTGTGGCTAATAGCTCGTCCAAAAATTGATACAACTTTAATGACAAATCAAAAAAGGATAACTAATATATGCATAAGCTCTCTTCAATGAAACAGTAGATAAATTCAGTAAACTTTACACTGATGTTTTCCTTTCGTCACGTGGTACCGGATGTGTGGTTGTATACAATGACAATGCAATCAAATATACAAGGGGCGTCCAGAAAGTAAGCTCTGTTTCAATTTATCTCCGCTGCAGTGCTGCGATCCCAGTTCCGCACATGCGCGGTAGGCGCTCTGTATCAGGGAGAAGAAACGTGCGCCATTGTGAGATCGCTGTCAGCCACGTAAGCTTTGTTGTGCTTGTTTACAATGTCGGTCTTGATTGAAAATCCTGCCGCTTGTGAAATCAGATCTGTGATTCGTTTTCTGAATGCTAAGAAAGTGAAACCAATTGAAGTACACGATGACGAACGCAGTGGGCATCCATCTTTGGTTACAGAAGAACTGGTTCACGCGATTGATGACAAGTTCCAGGAAAACAGCAAGTTTACAATTAGTGCTCTCACTATGGTATTTTCCCAAATCTCACGATCACTAGTTCATGAAATTGTTACCGAAAAACTGAAATTTTGTACACTTTGCTCACGTTGGGTACCAAAGATTCTTACTGAGCAACTGAAAACAAAACGGATGGGTAGTGCACTTCAGTTTTTGACCCTACAGGGATTTGGCTGGGACGTGTTTGACCACCCCCCGTACAGCCCTGACCTCGCTCCTAGCGACTTTCATCTGTTTTTCCATCTGAAATCTTTCCTTGGCGGTCAACACTACAACAATGACGAAGAGCTGAAAGAAAATGTTTCCAACTGGTTGAAGACACAGGCGGAAAACTTCTATGAAAAAGGTATACAAAAACTTGTGCCTTGCTATGACAAATGCTTGCAAAATTTCGGCAATTATGTGGAAAAGTAGTTTAAGAATTGTAGACTTTTGTGCAATAAATATTTTTTCTGTATCTGTACAAAATTTAATTTTATTACCAAACAGAGCTTACTTTCTGGACGTAGCTCGTAAGTTCGCTGTTCCTTTGTGAAGGTTTTGCAATTAGGAACGCCTAAGAAGTAATTAAAACTTCCAGTGAATTAACATTTCTGATTTCTACAGCTTCAGAAAGTGTAATTGAAAGTATCCTAAGCAAACCAAGAATCAATAATTGAAGAGATCAAGCAGTTTTGTAATGTAATTCATGTCAACAAATAAGTTATCTTTTTGTGGATATCGTCCCACACTAGCACAAGCCGACAAAACAGTCAAGGAAGCTACAACAGTCACATATCTCAGCAGCTTAAACAAGTAGTTGTGGAATATTGAATGGTTAAGAAACTGCCCCAATAGGCTTTCAGAAATCAGAAACTCGGTTCTCAACAATAATCAAATGTACCTAAAGAACTGAAAGGACCGAATAAGAATTGGGCATTCAAACTTGTCACACGAACAGTTTCTAAATAAAAGTCAAGCCACTTTGTGTAACTATTGTAGTGTAATATTTACAACATATATTTGAATGAAATATTTAGAAACTTACAGACAAAAATGCAAAGGTTCTTCAAAACAAAAGGAAGCACTGAGTAGTTCCATAACTGTTTTAACACTATTCAATTTATACATACCATTTAACTACCAATATATAGTTATTAAACTACTATATATAGTTCTCCAATGCCAAGATACGCTACTACTTCCATTAATTTATAAATTGTTTAACACACTCTATTGTAGTTATTGTATTACTGTTATTGTTCATATGATGTTTCCCACATCTCTGTATTGAAACCAATCTAAATTTAGTTTTTATACAGTGCGATCCATATAAACCTGAACCATTACAATAGGCCATAACTTTTGAACCAATAATAAGACACACGTACAACTTTGGGAACATATAATATACAATTGGGAGGTTACATTATACTGTTTACATCTTAGAACAAATGTTGGAAGTGTCCTCCACCAGCATCTATACATGTTTGTACTCGTCTCACATATTCTCTCAAGTTTTACGTAGATGATATCGAATTCAGAGCAAGATGGAGCAACGTGCCATACATATAATGACACCATGGAACTTGTAACCAGTTTCTTTGATACTCGAATAATCTCAAAAGGTCTGTGTCTCCACAGATCCCCTGGCCTAACCTCACCGGATTTTTTCTTGTAGAGGTATCTAAAAATAGAGTGTATAAGAATGGCCATGGACAATTTATGTTCTCAAGGAATCCATTCAAACCGAAATAAGTAACATTGGCGAGGATACTCTCTGTAAAACTTGAGAGAATATGGTGAGATGTGTACAAACATGTGTAGATGCTGGTGGAGGAGACTTCCAGCATTTTCTCTGAGATGTAAATAGTGTAATGTAATCTCCCAATTATGTACTATATTCTCCCAAAGTTGTACGTGTGTCCTATTATTGGTTCAAAAGTTATGGCGTATTGAAATGGTTCAGGTTTATATGGATCACACTATATCTACATAGTCGCTCATAACATAGTTATTCATGCGGCCTAAAATAAACAAATTAAATATGACAATCAAAATATTAGTAGCTTTATGTTGAATCTCTTCCAGAACACATCGCTAAACGGAGCTAGATAGTGGTCATCCAACTTCTGGAAAACTTCTACAGGAAGTCTGTCACTAGATATCCTAAAGAATTTGGAGTTGAAAGGACGGAAATAAGCACAGAAGTTAACCATTGTTGTTGACACTTACGTTGAGCCTTACCAGTAAACTAGGATGTAGGTAAACATATCATTTGACAGTAATAATCCAAGTGTTAGTAGCTTTGTAATTAGCAAATGTTCTACATGAGTGCGAAGACAGTTTTCCTCATTTCACTATCTCTGTCACAACTTGCGTGAGGGTCTTCTGCTGCTCTTATGTTTCCTGATGGTCAAAGAAAGCAGCACATAGAATCAGCTCCACTACTTTTATAATAGCGTGTGCTAGCGCTTCAAGTATGTCCGAATATGTATCAACCTAGGAAAATAACAAATATTATCATAATTACAAAACAATATCAATTGAATATATGGTATCACAATTTGAGTGCTTACGCTGTTCTTAATCTTAAAATATTTGATAGAGAAGTCTTTTTGCGATGTTTTCTACTTACAAAACTCTGGTAAACTTATGATTTGCCGCTTTAGAAGTCTAAATACAGCATATTTGATATGTTTCTATGTATCGCAGTGCTCTATGTAATAATTTTACACATAGTTTCAATTTGAACATAAAATCGCTATAAGATGTCCTAACAGTTTATATAATACAAGAAGAAATACTACTTTGTAAAATATAAAATAGCTTTATCTGCCAACTTTAATTTGGTGACCATAGTTAGTCAGCCATTCCTTAAAAGTATTGTTGTAGTACTAATTTTACACAAAGAGGTCGCTTGGGGCTGGATCTGGTGAGTCAAGCAGTTCAAACCCGTTTTCGCCGTTGCAATAGCCGAGGTGTGAGACGGTGCGTTGTCTTGGTGAAACAGGATTTTCATTTTCTACAAATGTGACCGTTTTCCCGCAAGTTCTATATTCAGCTTGTCAAGTAAGGATGCGTAGTATGCTCCTGTAATGGTTTTTCCTTTTTGAAGATAATCGATTAAAATAACTCCATGACTATCCCAAAAACAGTCGTCATCACTTTACCAGCAGAAAAAACAGTTTTTGCTTTTCTCTGAGCCGGTTGTCCCTTTGCAGTCCACTGTTTGGACTGGATTTTTGTTTCGGCGTACAATGGTGTATCTAAGTTTCATCTACAGTAATTAATCGGCGCCAAAACTCGGATTTATTGCGCCTAAACTGCGCCAACAGATCGTTGGAAATGTTCATTCGAACACATTTTTGGTCTAACGTGAGCAAACGCGGACAGCTTTCTCATGTGTAAATGTTGATTTAATATGTGACAAATACGTTCTTTTGACATGTTCATAGTCCCTGCTAACTCTCTCACTTTAATTCGGCGGTCATCTAGCACCATTTGGTGAACCTTAGCGATGTTTTCGTCTGTAGTTGCAGTATTTGGAGGTCCCGAAAGTTCATCGTCTCCCAAACTCTTACCGTCATGGCTGCCCAAAATTTCACTGTGGTAAATGATGGTACAGAGTCCCCATACACAGAATCCAACTCATCTTTGATTTGTGTAGGCGTATTGCCTTTCAAAAGCAAATATTTAATGACAGCTCGATACTCGATTTTGTCCATTTTTATAAAAACACTCACATCAACTCACTCAAACGACTGTTACATAACAACTGAGCGTCCAAAATGGCTGATACTTTGGTGAGTAACTGTCAGCAGATGAACAACGGAATTTATTAGCTTTCATTTACAAGTGCTGCCATCTTTATGATGAGGTCGTAAACTGTTCACACCACCCTCGTATAGCCAAAGCGTATAATAAAACAAATGTCAGTTCTCAAGAGCTTCAAATGAAAGCACTATTAAAATATATAATTTATATTTTTAAATTAAGTTTAATGCAAATATTTGTGTCTCAGTACCTCATCAGAAGTCCGTTTGTCCACGTCATACCTTGGTGTTGCTATGACACATATAAATGTTGTCAAGAAGACATTGAAAATGAAGGTCGTTTTCATCATTATTACGATCTGCAAATAAATAAATATGTTACTTATTATGTTATGAAGTTATCCGTTCCTTCATTCCATCATCTACCAAGAAGGCATGATCCATTTACCTTTGCCAATGATGGATGTACTTCAATAAGTCAGATCTAAAACCTTTTACTTTTTGGATGTTAAAAAACAAATCAAAGAAGACTGTAAGTATCCACAGCTAAATTCGTAGTGTTTTATATATCTGCGATATGCAGTTGTATTCTATACCTCTTCATTCATAAAATTTTAATCGCAGGATTTTATGGCAGAATTAATTACATCACTTAAGGCGTTTACATTCATAATAACAATATAGATAATGTTCTTTTAAGAAATACGCCGTCCGTTAAACGATGTATACATGCTTTAACAAATGAAGGTTCATTATTATTAAAATAAGACGAGAAGCTTTCCTGGCGACAATTATGTTGGAGATGTTCTCGAGAAACAAGTCAGGTGTAAAGACGACTAGAGCGTACATCTCTCCCATCATCAGGATATTTTAATAAATGTTATAGCTACAAATGTATCACTGGATATAACACAAATATAAACAAAGACAAAACACTATCAATACTCGCATCACTGGACAAAATACTCTTTTCAGTAAATTAAATGTCAGGTCAGGAGATGGCGTAAGTATAGAAAATTAATTGGCTCAAAGAAATGTAACTACTTAACTTGATGATCAAGCTGTATTGATCTGTACTTAAGTCGACGTATTTCCATTTTAAGGCCAGTTTCCAAAAGGAGCTGAACTGAAATCCAGCATCACGGTTAAGCGTACTTCTTTCGGAGGAAATGGCCAAAGCCTCCTTAACTCTCGGCTGCCAGTAACTGTTGCATTTTGCCAAGATGGTCGTCTCCCAAAAGTTGACTCTATGCTCTGCCAGTCCCTGACTTCTCAGGCTGTATTACACGTATGCTCCGTTCATGTTCCTTCAGGATGGTCCTTCCGGAAATACATATTTTGAGGATTCTGAATCCAAAGAAAGTATTTCTTGAAAATTACTTCAGATAAAGAAGTTTATGTGTATGTGTGTGTCTGAGAGAGAGAGAGAGAGAGAGAGAGAGAGATAGAGAGAGAGAGAGAGAGAGAGAGAGAGAGAGAGAGAGAGAGAGAGAGAGAGAGAGAGAGAGAGAGAGAGAGAGAGAGAGAGAGAGAGAGAGAGAGAGAGAGAGAGAGAGAGAGAGAGAGAGAGAGAGAGAGAGAGAGAGAGAGAGAGAGAGAGAGAGGATATCTGTGAGTTAAAATAACATAAACAACAAAAGTGCAAAAATTCAATTAAACACAAAAACCGGTATTTATATTACAAGTATGTTAAAAGAAAATTTTCAAGAAATTGAACACTCAGATTACTTACCCCTTAAAATCAAAATTTTCAAAATGTTTGGTGTTCTCAAAATTTACTCTATGATTGTGATTAAAATCTATTGTTTAAGACATTTGCATGGCGCATTAAAACGTGTACCTTAAATGTTCTGTAATTGTATGTATGACTCGTCTAAGTGATAAACCGTAAGAGCAAGCCAAAATCAGAATTCACAGAAAGGTAGATGTTTTTAAAACTTGCAATTTATGAGTAAGCTTTCTGACTTCAGCTGTTTCAAAGATATTAGATGTAATTGGTTTAAGAGTTTGCTTTTTTAGCGTGAAAAATTGACAACTCATTTTATTTCGAGGTTATTCAAACACCATTTGTTTATGGCATCTGTTATAGCTTCGCAGCTTGCTGTAATGTTGTTATACGTACAACAAATGCGTAATTTTATCATTTTTACTTTCTCTGCTACAGACTTACAGTAAATGGTGAACGAATTGTGTTTTACCTAACAATGTGACAGTGCATTTTCTACATAAAGAAGAAAGAAAGATGAATATCTCCGTGTGTCTGTCTGTGAACTTCATAACCCAAAAATGGAAAGAAGATAACATAGCAACCTTGGTAGTTAAGCTCAGCGGATTTCAATAATACATCATGAAGATCTTTTTAAAATATCTCCATTCAAAATTAATCTTTATTTGCAAAGGTTAGCGAAAATTTTGATTTCCTTAAAGATGGCGCTAACGATTTCCATTAATTGTCATATGTTTGAAAATTATATGACAGTTCAAGTGCATTATCGAGGAATAGTTCCTGGCATTCTTCGTTCTCGAATTATTTTATATAATTTGTAATTTGTAAGAGGATCTTACTGCATGAAAACTAAATCTGGTTAAGACACACAATTTATGTTCAATATATTTGTATTGTCCAGCTAGCCATTCCAGAGATGTTCTTTGACATTGGCTTCCCCATACTTATACTTCTCTCATCTGTAAAGTCGCTATTCGCCTTTTCCCCCGGTTGGTCTTACAGGTAGAACGGAATTTCAAAGCAGTGACATCAACCAGAATTTAAGAGTGCATTGCGCCAACCAGGCCAACAATGCATATTGGTCTAAATGACTTATAGTTCTTGAATGAACAAATGAATGAACGAACGGAAGAATGAATGAATAAATAAATACATATAATACCCCTATATATAGGGATAATCGCTTCATGGATTGTAAGATAACATTAAGAGGAAGTGGATGTAGAACTAAAATGTGCAGAGTGACGTCGGTTCTAGTGTTTGTAAAGTGACAGCATTGCCGTTTACAGGTAAGGAACTGCGGACTGCACCTGCTAAAGGCTCCCCTTCCTAATATCAGTGATCTGAGAAAGATTTTTATTTGCCAGTCCGATTATGGCTGGTGTTATTGTTGTTTATTTCTTTCATTGTTACACTTACTAGTATTAGTATTAGCTGACAGGTTTCCCTTTCCAAGCTCTGGTGATCGAGGCTTCAACGAGTAGCCGTTTTGACGGTAAGTGAGTCTCAGGTGCTGTAATGCCTGGTTTAAGTGGCTGGGATCAGAGATAGACAAAGCTCTGTTGGCCAGTGTATTGAGAACTCCCAGTTGTTGAGGCTTACGATGAAAACTATGAGCGTTCAGATAGAGATTGGTGTGTAGGCTTGTGGTATACAGTATGCCTCAGTGTACCGTTGCTGGTTTTTGAAACAAGAATGTCCAAGAATGGAAGAGATCCATCCTTCTCCACTTCCACGGTAAACTGATCGTCTTTTTACCTGGCTTGTTGCCCGAGAGGATTTCGAACACTCATTATTATTGTTTTAGTAATGAGCTTTTTATACTACAGATTCAAAATAAGCGTTATAAACTTGTAAGTTACTTTCGGTTTTTAAAATTGATGCCATTAGCTGCCATACATATCCTAAAATGCGATACTTGAGAAACATTGGTTATTTTGTCCAAGGAAATTTACGCATACACTGATATACCTTCTTGGTAAAGTGCGTACTGCTTAGATGTGATATGTAGGTACCATCTGTTTGCGCACCCCAACGATTAAAGTGCAGACAAATTACATCTAGAGGGTGGTCAGCATCCGGGAGGATTCCACATTCCTCCTGAAAGAACTCTTTCAGGATAAGGGAAAACCCCACAAGAAACCTTATCCAGGTAACTCACCTTGACCGAGATTCGAACTCGGGACCTCTTAAACGTGAGGCAGACACACTACCATCTAGCCCACGAGACGAGCAATAACATTAAGATGAAGGCGTTTGTAAAACTAATGTGTAGAGTGACGTCTCTTCTAGTGTTGGTTAAGTGACAGCATTGCCGTTTACAGGTAAGGAACTCCGGACTGCACCTTTTAAAGGCTCCCCTTCCTAATATCAGTGATCCGAGAAAGATTTTTATTTGCCAATCCGATTGTGGCTGGTGTTATTGTTGTTTCTTTCTTTCATTGTTACACTTACTAGTATTAGCAGTCGATTACCGCCCCCCACGCACGCACTCCATGAAGGGGCGGCCATCTGGGACACAGGAGGAGCTTCATCAAATTACTGCTACAATACTGCCTCTTGCTGGGCTCAAAATCTCGGGGTTAAAACATGAGCACCAAAAGTGAATACTCGAGAACGTCTGAGTGCAACAACGGAACAACGCCTATAGTCTGGCTGCCATCTAATGCAAATAAGGAATAAAATTAAAATCAATTAATTTTTAAAGAAACGTCTTCTATATACGACACTGATATGAAGGTTTTAAAATACTACAAGGTTTAGTTTTAGAACGTTTAAATAATCTTATTATTTTTCAAAATAATCCTGTCTAACATTAATACATTTTTGCATTCAACATAACTAGTCTTATGGCAGTGATGCAGCAACATTTGTAACGTGAACATCACCGTCAAACACATCATAGAAGAATACAAGAAATACCAACAGCAGCCAATGTTCCCAGTAAAATCACAGAAGCGCTTTAAAACCATGTATATTCTAAAACATATTTAGTAACTTTCTAACATTACCGAACTGTCTAAACGCATTTGATATAAATCCTATTGTTGTTGTAATTTACGTCCTTTAACTTTTTAAGTCATATCGGATGATGAATGGAATGGGTGAAATGATGCTCAAATGGGCCCAGGGTAAGGGAGACCCCTGATCGAGATTCGAACTCGGGACCTCTTGAACGTGAGGCAGACACCGAGGCGGGCGAGAAGTTTACGTCTGCCTATTACACATACACGCCGAGTGAGTTCATGTCTTCTGGACAGCAACGTGTCATACATCGACAGACATAACGTCAATGAATATTCTAACAAGAAGAATCAAAATCTCTTTGTGTCAGGTGGCTGAAATGGTAACTTACATTTGTCTATAATAATTAACTGGCTAAACTTTTGGCTATCACAGCTCCCAAGTACTTTATTTGTGTTTCGTCAGGTTACTAATGTTTCGCTAGTAAACAAGGTAACAAGCGAATGTAGCGCTGTGCCACGGAAGGTCAATACTCAGTACTGACCATTAGGGAATCTAAATACTTAGTCATTAGTTTTGCCGTATGCTAACTTTTACAAAAAGTAACCACACATTTGTATACCAACAGGCAATAACGCTACGTCTATTTTCTATTTCTAGAGAAGCAATTTGGCACGTTTCAAGGCAATTACGAGGTGCGTTCAACACATAACGCCTATTTTTTCAGGAGTCGGACGACATCGGAACTTCTGCTTTTTTTTTAAATACACGCGGACGCTTTGTGATTATGTAATACAGATGGCAGCACTGTACAATGCATAGAACTCTAGTGGTAGCGACGAGAGTTAGGACTGTTTTTGATACTTGAAATGGCGAAGTTTTCATGGAAAGATAGGCGTGTAATAATTCGTTTTCTCAATGTTCTTGGTGTGACAGCTATTGAAATTCATTGCCATTTGAGTGAGGTATGTAGTGCTGGTACCATGGCTGTGTCTATTGTGTGTTCCTGGGTGTGACAGTTCAATGAAGGTAAAACATCCTGTGACAACAAACCAAGACAGTTAAGTGAGGTATGTAGTGCTGGTACCATGGCTGTGTCTAATGTGTGTTCCTGGGTGTGACAGTTCAATGAAGACAGAACATCGTGTGACAAAAAACCAAGACAGTTAAGTGAGGCATGTGGTGATGGTACCATGGATGTGTCTAATGTACGTTCCGGGGTGTGACAGTTCAATGAAGACAGAACATCGTGTGACAAAAAACCAAGACAGTTAAGTGAGGCATGTGGTGATGGTACCATGGATGTGTCTAATGTACGTTCCTGGGTGCGACAGTTCAATGAAGGTAAAACATCCTGTGACAACAAACCAAGACAGTTAAGTGAGGTATGTGGTGATGGTACCATGGATGTGTCTAATGTACGTTCCTGGGTGCGACAGTTCAATGAAGGTAAAACATCCTGTGACAACAAACCAAGACAGTAAAGTGAGGTATGTGGTGATGGTACCATGGATGTGTCTAATGTACGTTCCTGGGTGTGACAGTTCAATGAAGGTAAAACATCCTGTGACAACAAACCAAGACAGTCAAGTGAGGTATGTGGTGATGGTACCATGGATGTGTCTAATGTACGTTCCGGGGTGTGACAGTTCTATGAAGACAGAATATCGTGTGACAACAAACCAAGACAGTTAAGTGAGGCATGTAGTGCTGGTACCATGGCTGTGTCTAATGTGTGTTCCTGGGTGTGACAGTTCAATGAAGGTAAAACATTGTGTGACAACAAACCAAGACAGTTAAGTGAGACATGTGGTGATGGTATCATGGATGTGTCTAATGTACGTTCCTGGGTGTGACAGTTATATGTAGACAGAATATCGTGTGACAACAAACCAAGACAGTTAAGTGAGGCATGTAGTGCTGGTACCATGGATGTGTCTAATGTGTGTTCCTGGGTGTGACAGTACAATGAAGGTAGAACATCGTGTGACAACAAACCAAGACAGTTAAGTGAGGCATGTGGTGATGGTACCATGGATGTGTCTAATGTGTGTTCCTGGGTGTGACAGCTCAATGAAGACAGAACATCGTGTGACAACAAACCAAGACAGTTAAGTGAGGTATGTAGTGCTGGTACCATGGCTGTGTCTAATGTGTGTTCCTGGGTGTGACAGTTCAATGAAGACAGAACATCGTGTGACAAAAAACCAAGACAGTTAAGTGAGGCATGTGGTGATGGTACCATGGATGTGTCTAATGTACGTTCCTGGGTGCGACAGTTCAATGAAGGTAAAACATCCTGTGACAACAAACCAAGACAGTTAAGTGAGGTATGTGGTGATGGTACCATGGATGTGTCTAATGTACGTTCCTGGGTGCGACAGTTCAATGAAGGTAAAACATCCTGTGACAACAAACCAAGACAGTTAAGTGAGGTATGTGGTGATGGTACCATGGATGTGTCTAATGTACGTTCCGGGGTGTGACAGTTCAATGAAGGTAAAACATCCTGTGACAACAAACCAAGACAGTCAAGTGAGGTATGTGGTGATGGTACCATGGATGTGTCTAATGTACGTTCCGGGGTGTGACAGTTCTATGAAGACAGAATATCGTGTGACAACAAACCAAGACAGTTAAGTGAGGCATGTAGTGCTGGTACCATGGCTGTGTCTAATGTGTGTTCCTGGGTGTGACAGTTCAATGAAGGTAAAACATTGTGTGACAACAAACCAAGACAGTTAAGTGAGACATGTGGTCATGGTATCATGGATGTGTCTAATGTACGTTCCTGGGTGTGACAGTTATATGAAGACAGAATATCGTGTGACAACAAACCAAGACAGTTAAGTGAGGCATGTAGTGCTGGTACCATGGATGTGTCTAATGTGTGTTCCTGGGTGTGACAGTACAATGAAGGTAGAACATCGTGTGACAACAAACCAAGACAGTTAAGTGAGGCATGTGGTGATGATACCATGGATGTGTCTAATGTGTGTTCCTGGGTGTGACAGTTCAATGAAGACAGAACATCGTGTGACAACAAACCAAGACAGTTAGGTGAGGCATGTGGGGATGGTACCATGGATGTGTCTAATGTGTGTTCCTGGGTGTGACAGTTCAATGAAGGTAGAACATCGTGTGACAACAAACCAAGACAGTTGAGTGAGGCATGTAGTGCAGGTACCATGGCTGTGTCTAATGTGTGTTCCTGGGTGTGACAGTACAATGAAGGTAGAATATCGTGTGATAACAAACCAAGACAGTTAAGTGAGGCATGTGGTGATGGTACCATGGATGTGTCTAATGTACGTTCCTGGGTGTGACAGTTCAATAAGGACAGAACATCGTGTCACAACAAACCAAGACAGTTGAGTGAGGCATGTGGTGATGGTACCATGGATGTGTCTAATGTACGTTCCTGGGTGTGACAGTACAATGAAGGTAGAACATCGTGTGACAACAAACTAAGGCAGTTGAGTGAGGCATGTGGTGATGGTACCATGGATGTGTCTCATGTACGTTCCTGTGTGTGACAGTTCAATAAGGACAGAACATCGTGTCACAACAAACCAAGACAGTCAAGTGAGGCATGTGGTGATGGTACCATGGATGTGTCTAATGTACGTTCCTGGGTGCGACAGTTCAATGAAAGCAGAACATCGTCTGACAACAAACCAAGATAGTTGCAGACATCAACTCCAAAATTGGCATTTCCGAGGGATCTGTGAACATAATCCTGTATGAAGATCTGAAAATGCGAAAACTATCTTGCTGGTGGGTGCCACGAATGCTGACGGATGATCACTAGGCTACGCGCGTGGCAAATTGCCAGGCGATGTTGATGCGTGATGATGGCATGAATGGAACTTTCCTCAATGGATTGTGACAATGGATGAGACGTGAATTCCCTTTTTAAACCTTCAAACGAAGCACCAGTCAGCATAATGGAAGCACACAGACTCACCGCGGATAAACGCCAGTGCTGACAAAATGATGCTGGCCATCTTCTGGGACAGTACGGTGACAGCTGCATCCACCAAAATGTTTTGAAGTATAAGCTCCTCCAAGTACTGCATGAAAAACGGGCGGAAAGGGTTGGAGGTGTGCTCTTGCATCAACACAACGTGACGGAGGAGTTTCTTCGTGACAACAACTTTTAAGTAAGTGCTCATGCTCCCGGCTCCTAGCGACTTTTGGTTGTTTCCCACGATGAAAGACACTCCGTGGTCGCAGATTTACTATTCGTGCCGCTGTTGCCTCAGCGATTTTCCATTAGTCAAAACACACTCCTAAAGAAACGTTCGCAGCCGACATGGAATCATGACGTCGACGTTGTGAAAAATGTGTACGGCTAGAGGGAGGTTACGTTGAGAAGTGACATTAGTTTCAAATTTTTATTGTGATTATTTTGTGAGAAAAAATAGGAGGTGTTGCAACTTGAATGTAAGTCGTATAATTTAGGTGTTAAATGTGATCGGAAGGCAAGCCAGAGATAACGAGGGAGAACACTAAATATACCTAATAGTTTTTTTGGTGTTTTCTATTGTTAAATGTAGTTGCTTTTTACACATGCTACAATAAATCTGCTATTTCGATGCCGTTCATTTGGCAAGTTTTTAGTAACCTCCTGACAGAGGATGTTGTCGATATAGGCATCTCCCAAAATAATACCTAGAAGTGACTTAAGCAAATTAAACAATAAATAAAACTCTTGTGTATCAGTTAATTTCCTGATCAGTTAAGAAGAACAAAGGGAGGTTGTGAGACATGCTCTTTTCCAATCTTGTGCTCAGGAATTCATCTTCCTGTCGATGCTCCATCTATCATTCCATTTGTCTGTCTCCTTGCGTTAATTTCTCCATTAATCCATATCCGTTCCTCTCCCCTACTCATATCACAGTACACTCTGCCAAACATCACAAATGGCACAGGCTTCCGCAATTTGCTATCAAGTATCGTTTGGCTCTGTCTGTGAAACCAAAATAATGGTACAGATTTTTTATATTCTTCACGTTTTTCATAATCTCCCTTCATATCCATGTACTTTGTTGTTTCATGGCCTTTATGCAAATACATCTTAAGAACAATTTCAGTTCTTCCCTAAATGAACTTCTCCGTTAAGGGAATTCCAAAGTTTATACAACAGATATAAGTAATGGATTTAAATCAGAAAAATTAGGTCTATCCTGTGGCAGGGAATGATACTTAGCTTTGATTTTTTGCCATTTGAAGCAGCATATGTTTCAAGGCTGAGCTTTGTTTTTCAAGAGACCTGAATTTCTTCTTTTGCCAAACTCTATCTTTTGGTCTTCAGTCGAGAGATTATTTTCAAACTGCTTTAAATCCATGATTAAGAAATTCCATAACATCGAAGTTCTGTTTTGAAGTAAAAGCTTGTGCTAGCTACAATTCTGTGAGTCATTATGACTTATAACCGTATTGTTGATGTTGCCACTGACTTTCCAAAGTCTTCACAGTTAGAACTAATTATATGCTCCCTTAAGAGGTTGTGGAGATAAAAGCGTTATTTATGGATTATATTTAACAATAATTCTTGTTACTGTATTTTCACAACGATTGAGTAGGAGATAAAACTGCCAGACGTAATACTCCAAATGTATGAATTAGTTTTTCCATGATAAACTTGGAAATTTGAATTGTTCCAGAAGGTTAGCATTAAACGCTCCAGTAATAGGATTTCTATGGGGAACACCTTATCATTGCATAATTCCATAAATGATCTTTGACAATCTGGAGATAGTGTTTTGGTACCTCCATCCAATAACGAATTCTCAGCATGATACATTTTCATCCCGTCATCTTCCTCTTTGATCAATCTGCTGCCAGCTACTACAGTGATGAGCGAGCGTATGCGTGGGTGGATGTGAGAATAGACAAAGTTGGCTGATGACGTCAATGGTGTATAATAAATAAGCTATTTGAGGGTATACAATTAAACTGTTCCCCAATCTTAGCATTAAAGCATAAAGTACTAATTACGTTCAAGTTACAGCACTGGGACCAGATAGCAACTATCTAATACAAATATGAGTGAAGAACATTCATAATGACAAGTTTAAAAATACATTTAAACTTAATGTGGTTCTGAACGACGTATTCATATTTTCAATAAAATGGTTTATGAAACAGATACTGGATATAAAAGCAGATGTCTAACAATTTAGAGAAAAATACCCGGAAAACGGAAATTACTGAATGTTAAATCTGAAAAACAACGTTCCTAATATGTCTGTGAAGTATAAAACTTGATTTGACGTTCTTAAAAAATTCATGGATGGGATCGATCCGAGCCGCATTTTATGGCCGGGAACCAGAGCTCTACGCTCCAACTGAATGCACCACGGGGGAACACAAATGTATATGGGAATAATAATCCGACAAGCAATAACGGTAATATTCAAGAACATATGGCATAAAGTATAAAACCTAATCACTTTTTTGTTTTGAATTATATACTGCGATCCATATAAACCTGAACCATTTCAACAGGCAATAACTTTTGAACTAATAATAGCATACAAGTACAACTTTGGGAGAATATAATACACAATTGGGAGATTACATTACACTATTTACATCTCAGAGAAAATGTTGGAAGTGTCCTCCACCAGTATCTATACATCATACGACTGTAGACACTCAAGTTTATATGGGTATCTTTAAGACATTTGTGTAGCAGCTGGGTGATATCGAATTTAGAGCAAGATGGAGCAACGTACCATACATCTAATGACACCATGGAACTTGTAACCAGTTTCTTTGATACGACTGTAGACACTCAAGTTTATATGAGTATCTTTAAGACATTTGTGTAGCAGCTGGGTGATATCGAATTTAGAGCAAGATGGAGCAACGTACCATACATCTAATGACACTATGGAACTTGTAACCAGTTTCTTTGATACGACTGTAGACACTCAAGTTTATATGAGTATCTTCAAGACATTTGTGGAGCAGCTGGGTGATATCGAATTTAGAGCAAGATGGAGCAACGTACCATACATCTAATGACACTATGGAACTTGTAACCAGTTTCTTTGATACGACTGTAGACACTCAAGTTTATATGAGTATCTTCAAGACATATGTGGAGCAGCTGGATGATATCGAATTTAGAGCAAGATGGAGCAACGTACCATACATCTAATGACTCCATGGAACTTGTACCCAGTTTCTTTGATACGACCGTAGACACTCAAGTTTATATGAGTATCTTCAAGACATTTGTGGAGCAGCTGGATGATATCGAATTTAGAGCAAGATGGAGCAACGTACCATACATCTAATAACACCATGGAACTTGTAACCAGTTTCTTTGATACGATTGTAGACACTCAAGTTTATATGAGTATCTTCAAGACATTTGTGGAGCAGCTGGATGATATCGAATTTAGAGCAAGATGGAGCAACGTACCATACATCTAATAACACCATGGAACTTGTAACCAGTTTCTTTGATACGATTGTAGACACTCAAGTTTATATGAGTATCTTCAAGACATTTGTGGAGCAGCTGGATGATATCGAATTTAGAGCAAGATGGAGCAACGTACCATACATCTAATAACACCATGGAACTTGTAACCAGTTTCTTTGATACGATTGTAGACACTCAAGTTTATATGGGTATCTTCAAGACATTTGTGTAGCAGCTGAATGATATAGAATTGAGAGCAAGATGGAGCAACGTGCTATACATCTAATGACACCATGGAACTTGTAACCAGTTTCTTTGATAATCGAATAATCTCAAATGTTCTGTGGCCCCCTAGATTCCCTGACCTAACCTCATCAGATTTTTTCTTGTGGGGGTGTGAGTGTACAAGAATAGACTACGGACAATTGATGTTCCCAAGGAATCCATTCAAACCGAAATAAGTAACATTGGCGAGGATACTCTTCGTAAAACTTGAGAGAATATGGTGAAACGAGTACAAACATGTATAGAGGCTGGTGGAGGACATTTCCAACATTTTGTCTGAGATGTAAATAGTGTAATGTAATCTCCCAATTGTGTACTATATTCTCCCAAAGTTGTACGTGTGTCCTATTATTGGTTCAAAAGTTATGGCCTATTGAAATGGTCCAGGTTTATATTGATCACACTGTGTATAACTTACAAACAGTATATTCGACAAGTGTAACACCTCTCTGTTGTTACGTACTACTTGTTAATGTAAATTATTCCTATTAAGTTTAATTGGAAGGTATCTGAAATATAAACAATTGTCTCTTTCGGGAAAAGAATTGGTATTCACAAACTTAGAAAGTGTATGCGTTTGGAAATATGCGGCTACTTGGTTAGTTTTGATTGCGACAGCTGTAGGTCCGTCTTGCAGGCAGTAACGCGTGAGAGCAATAGAGGGTTGGAGTAATGGTCCTTTTGCATACAGACTCCTTTCACTAGGGGTTTGTACAAGGATTAGCCATCCATTCACTGAAAATTGACTAGAAAATTGACAGGCGCTCATCCCCTCTCTCTTTATACTACGTTGTCCGCTCTGGCGGAATCATAACCAGTTGCAAGTACCTCACACACACATAATGTAGCTGCATGCATATTTGAGAGGGGGGAAGCCTTTGTACCAACACAAAAGAAAAGCAGAAATACTCCCTACCCGCGGCAGTTCACATCGATCTAGATCAATAACGTCTTCGGAAACCTATACCCACCTTTTACTTTTACTTTGTTTTATCACAAATACATGACCCCCTGTATGTAAAACGTAAATATTGCTAAAAAAAATAGGTATGTGTGCGTTTGCCATGATCACACCGAGCGGAATGGCTCAGGCAGTTTCATTTGAGGCCCGCATTCGGGAGGCCCCGGTTCTATTCCCGTGGTCGGCCATGGTTTTTGGAGGGTTTCTTGAGTTTTCAGGTGAATGATAGGTAGGTTAATTACGTTCCCCAAATTTCCTCCTCCTCCATTTCATCTCCATTGGCTTTTAATATCATCTGTGCTCTGGCGATCTCTTTTAGGTTAGAAAATGTCGCCGGGAGTCTCGGCGCTGCATGGAAGGATGATGATAATAATTTATTATTATACATGATTAATTATTGTCGCGGATCGCATTGTTGTTTGGAGCCGCCACAAAGTCCGATCTGTACATGCGCAGAGAGAGAGAGAGAGAGAGAGAGAGAGAGAGAGAGAGAGAGAGAGAGAGAGAGAGAGAGAGAGAGAGAGAGAGAGAGAGAGAGAGAGAGAGAGAGAGAGAGAGAGAGAGAGAGAGAGAGAGAGAGAGAGAGAGAGAGAGAGAGACGCGCATCGTTAAACGCTTGTCGAG
This sequence comes from Mantis religiosa, assembly GCA_030765055.1. Lineage (NCBI taxonomy): Eukaryota > Metazoa > Arthropoda > Insecta > Mantodea > Mantidae > Mantis > Mantis religiosa. The sequence goes on from CM060947.1 coordinate 275,540,050, forward strand.
TGACACAAAGAGACAGAGATAGTTCCGTCTTTCTTGCTGCGTCGCGAATGTTCTAGAACAATGACTGGAGGTATAAAAACCATGCAAAGTGTTAGAGCGAGTGAGTTACTAGTGTGCAGCTGTGTAGTAACTGTGAGTGTGTGGACATTTGAAGTGTACCGCAGTGATTTCTTTCAACTGTTTACGTACAACTGAGAGACGACCTTAAAGACTGCGTTTGTGTATGCTACGTCATTGTGCTGCTGTAAGGGGTGTACAAAGCGTCTTTTTGCTTAAATAAAGAGCGCTTTAAATTTCTGCAAACAAAACTTTCAATTATACAAACCCACAGTCACATTATTATCTTATAATAATTATCTATTATTATTATTATTATTATTACTATTATTGTTATTATTATTATTATTATTATTATTATTATTATTATTATTATTATTATTATTATTATTATTATTATTATTATTATTATTATTATTATTATTATTATTATTATTATTATTATTATTATTATTATTATTATTATTATTATTATTATTATTATTATTATTATTATTATTATTATTATTATTATTATTATTATTATTATTATTATTATTATTATTATTATTATTATTATTATTATTATTATTATTATTATTATTATTATTATTATTATTATTATTATTATTATTATTATTATTATTATTATTATTATTATTATTATTATTATTATTATTATTATTATTATTATTATTATTATTATTATTATTATTATTATTATTATTATTATTATTATTATTATTATTATTATTATTATTATTATTATTATTATTATTTCACCACTTGGCATACAATGCAATATGTTTTGTCAACAAGCCATTAAAATGCACCTACGTTTAAGTATTGTTCTATAGTATAAAAATTTAGTTATTTAATGCTACTTTTAACTCGTTTCAAAATGCTTGGCATTCACAATTTGTGTTACATTTAAAGGTAATTTATTGTATAAAATCTCTGCAAGATACAAATGAGAATCAAGGGATTTCTGTGAACCTCTAGTATCATAAGTATGTGTGTCATCTATCATGTGTCTTTTGAAGCTAAACGAAGTTAAAACATGCAAATACATACAGAGATGCCAAAGTTAAAACACCAAACTGTTTAAAACTGGTCCACAATGTTGGTGAGCATCACAATGTTTTATTATTCTAAGAGCCTTCTCCACTGCTACTCCATAGCAAAATATCTTTCAATATTGCATTGACAGTTAAATAAACTATACTAAACACTTGATAAAGTACTAGTGGAAAACACATTTTAAGTCTTGTTAAAAGAAATAAAACATTTGACAACCTTTTGCATATTTGCGTAATATGAACTTTCTAACAGCGATATTACAAGTAGTTTAACGATGTGGTCATTAGAGTGTTTATCTTTTAAAGTAAATCAAATAGTTTGTGTGTTTCTTTGTTAGTAGGCAAACCATTTGTCCCAAACCAGCCAGACAATTGATCCAAAGTATTCCATTAATTGAAGGTCCCGCCCGCCTCAGTAGCGTAGATGGTACCATGTCTGTCTCACATTCAAGAAGTCCTGAGTTCGAAACTGGGTCAGGGAGAGTTATCTGGATAACTGGTTATCTGGTTTTACGTTATCCTTAAAGATGAATGTCGGGTAACTTCAAGCTCTATGGACCCTAGGCATATCTGACCATCATTCACCAATTTCATTTGTCGTCCGATATGACTTAACGTTGGAGGAACGTAAATGTTTAGTAGGTCGTAAACTTTTCAGACTACCCTCTTAAATATCAAAGTTTCGTTTATTGTTCACAGATACACACTGACCTTCTTCCAAAACTTCTTTTCATTCATAAGACCTCAGAACATGTATTTGCTGTGTTAGGTAGAAGGCGGTGAATGGAGGTTTGCTGAGTTTGTCTTGGGACGTGCTGTAGTCGCACTGACATACAGTAACTGTTCCCAATTCTCGTACACGCGGCCATTAATTAGATCAGTTCATTAGTTTGCTGATAAAACCTCAAAACATGTATTTGCTGTGTTAGGTAGAAGACAGGGAATGGAGGTTTGCTGAGTTTGTCTTGGGACGTGCTGTAGTCGCACTGACATACAGTAACTGTTCCCAATTCTCGTACACGCGGCCATTAATTAGATCAGTTCATTAGTTTGCTGATAAAACCTCAAAACATGTATTTGCTGTGTTAGGTAGAAGGCAGTGAATGGAGGTTTGCTGAGTTTGTCTTGGGACGTGCTGTAGTCGTACTGACATACAGTAACTATTCCCAATTCTCGTACACGCGGCTATTAATTAGATCAGTTCATTAGTTTGCTGATAAAACCTCAAAACATGTATTTGCTGTGTTAGGTAGAAGGCAGTGAATGGAGGTTTGCTGAGTTTGTCTTGGGACGTGCTGTAGTCGCACTGACATACAGTAACTGTTCCCAATTCTCGTACACTCGGATATTAATTAGATCAGTTCATTAGTTTGCTGATAAAACCTCAAAACATGTATTTGCTGTGTTAGGTAGAAGGCAGTGAATGGAGGTTTGCTGAGTTTGTCTTGGGACGTGCTGTAGTCTCACTGACATACAGTAACTGCTCCCAATTCTCGTACACGCGGCTATTAATTAGATCAGCTCATTAGTTTGCTGATAAAACCTCAAAACATGTATTTGCTGTGTTAGGTAGAAGACAGGGAATGGAGGTTTGCTGAGTTTGTCTTGGGACGTGCTGTAGTCTCACTGACATACAGTAACTGTTCCCAATTCTCGTACACGCGGCCATTAATTAGATCAGTTCATTAGTTTGCTGATAAAACCTCAAAACATGTATTTGCTGTGTTAGGTAGAAGGCAGTGAATGGAGGTTGGCTGAGTTTGTCTTGGGACGAGCTGTAGTCGTACTGACACACAGTAACTGTTCCCAATTCTCGTACACGCGGCCATTAATTAGATCAGTTCATTAGTTTGCTGATAAAACCTCAAAACATGTATTTGCTGTGTTAGGTAGAAGGCAGTGAATGGAGGTTTGCTGAGTTTGTCTTGGGACGTGCTGTAGTCTCACTGACATACAGTAACTGCTCCCAATTCTCGTACACGCGGCTATTAATTAGATCAGTTCATTAGTTTGCTGATAAAACCTCAAAACATGTATTTGCTGTGTTAGGTAGAAGGCAGTGAATGGAGGTTTGCTGAGTTTGTCTTGGGACGTGCTGTAGTCTCACTGACATACAGTAACTGTTCCCAATTCTCGTACACGCGGCTATTAATTAGATCAGTTCATTAGTTTGCTGATAAAACCTCAAAACATGTATTTGCTGTGTTAGGTAGAAGGCAGTGAATGGAGGTTTGCTGAGTTTGTCTTGGGACGTGCTGTAGTAACACTGACATACAGTAACTGTTCCCAATTCTCGTACACGCGGCTATTAATTAGATCAGTTCATTAGTTTGCTGATAAAACCTCAAAACATGTATTTGCTGTGTTAGGTAGAAGGCAGTGAATGGAGGTTTGCTGAGTTTGTCTTGGGACGTGCTGTAGTCGTACTGACATACAGTAACTGTTCCCAATTCTCGTACACGCGGCTATTAATTAGATCAGTTCATTAGTTTGCTGATAAAACCTCAAAACATGTATTTGCTGTGTTAGGTAGAAGACAGTGAATGGAGGTTTGCTGAGTTTGTCTTGGGACGTGCTGTAGTCTCACTGACATACAGTAACTGTTCCCAATTCTCGTACACGCGGCTATTAATTAGATCAGTTCATTAGTTTGCTGATAAAACCTCAAAACATGTATTTGCTGTGTTAGGTAGAAGACAGTGAATGGAGGTTTGCTGAGTTTGTCTTGGGACGTGCTGTAGTCTCACTGACATACAGTAACTGCTCCCAATTCTCGTACACGCGGCTATTAATTAGATCAGTTCATTAGTTTGCTGATAAAACCTCAAAACATGTATTTGCTGTGTTAGGCAGAAGGCAGTGAATGGAGGTTTGACGAGTTTGTCTTGGGACGTGCTGTAGTCGTACTGACATACAGTAACTGCTCCCAATTCTCGTACACGTGGCTATTAATTAGATCAGTTCATTAGTTTGCTGATAAAACCTCAAAACATGTATTTGCTGTGTTAGGTAGAAGGCAGTGAATGGAGGTTTGCTGAGTTTGTCTTGGGACGTGCTGTAGTAACAGTGACATACAGTAACTGTTCCCAATTCTCGTACACGCGGCTATTAATTAGATCAGTTCATTAGTTTGCTCATTTAGTGAACGTCGAAAACAAAACAAAAAACTAACGTACAACTCTCCCCGATGTATAGATTTAATTTTCGGTCGGTTTATTTGACGATGATCAAATTTTCTAGCCGTGCGTTCACCGATGATGATGTTGAAGGTGATCGTGCTGCGTCAATCGTGCAATTAGTAGATGTGCCACGGCGACATCGGCCCAGTGCTCGTCCGCCGCTCCGCATGTATCGGTATTGTTATATATTTATTTTTAACGCGGTTTCCAGCAACGCTGCTGTGTTTTTTTGTGTTCCCTGTTGGTTTTTATTTCCTCCCCACCTCACCCGTCCCCGGTGATTGACTGTACGCGTGATTTCCGACAGGAGCTCGTGAATAATGAATCATGTCTCTTCACTGCCTGATGGATCACTCCGCCTGGTCGACTGACTGACAACAGCGCCGCATTATACCTAGATGTTTTTGATGTTAAGTGTCATTATCTTCTCCCAGAGCACAAATGGAGATGATTCTGTTGTTGTTTTTCCCCGTTTTGTATACATCCTCTGACAATGTGCGGTTCATTAGGCCTAGCCATTGACATGTGCGTCACGATATTGCCTTCCAGCAGTCAAACAAACGATAGTTCAGGTGTTTGTACAAGCTTCGAGTCCTGTGTGGGTCAACTTACCTCTTTGCATTTTCTTACTAATAAACCAACGCAGGGAGCGACTCTCCTATCTTTATCTATGCTTAATATTTAAACATATTTAATAATGTTATAAATGCTATACGAATACAGGTGAGTAATTTCTGTATGCTATACATAGTTGGTCTGAAAGTTACGAACTAATAGAGATACAATACATTTTTTCAGATTTTTATTTTTTATTTTTCAACATAGTCTCCTTGTAACTGTACACACTTCTCCCAGCAATGTTCCAATCTCTGTAACCCGTCCAAATAGTACTCGGCGTTTTTCAACATAGTCGCCTTGTAGCTGTACACACTTCTCCCAGCAATGTTCCAATCTCTGTAACCGTCCAAATAGTACTCGGCGTTTTTCAACATAGTCGCCTTGTAGCTGTACACACTTCTCCCAGCAATGTTCCAATCTCTGTAACCGTCCAAATAGTACTCGGCGTTTTTCAACATAGTCGCCTTGTAGCTGTACACACTTCTCCCAGCGATGCTCCCATCTCTGTAACCCGTCCAAATAGTACTCGACGTTTTTCAACATAGTCTCCTTGTAACTGTACACACTTCTCCCAGCAATGTTCCAATCTCTGTAACCGTCCAAATAGTACTCGACGTTTTTCAACATAGTCGCCTTGTAGCTGTACACACGTCTCCCAGCAATGTTCCAATCTCTGTAACCGTCCAAATAGTACTCGGCGTTTTTCAACATAGTCGCCTTGTAGCTGTACACACTTCTCCCAGCGATGCTCCCATCTCTGTAACCCGTCCAAATAGTACTCGACGTTTTTCAACATAGTCTCCTTGTAACTGTACACACTTCTCCCAGCAATGTTCCAATCTCTGTAACCGTCCAAATAGTACTCGGCGTTTTTCAACATAGTCGCCTTGTAGCTGTACACACTTCTCCCAGCAATGTTCCAATCTCTGTAACCGTCCAAATAGTACTCGGCGTTTTTCAACATAGTCGCCTTGTAGCTGTACACACTTCTGCCAGCAATGTTCCAATCTCTGTAACCGTCCAAATAGTACTCGGCGTTTTTCAACATAGTCTCCTTGTAACTGTACACACTTCTCCCAGCAATGTTCCAATCTCTGTAACCGTCCAAATAGTACTCGGCGTTTTTCAACATAGTCTCCTTGTAACTGTACACACTTCTCCCAGCAATGTTCCCATCTCTGTAACCGTCCAAATAGTACTCGTCGTTTTTCTCTACAAAATAATTGTTCACGAAGGTAATTGCCTCTTCATTTGACGAAAATCTCTGTCCTCCGAGCATAATTTTCAGATGAGGGAACAAAAAAGGTCGATTGGGTCTAGATCTGGTGAGTCAAGCAGTTCAAATCGTAATTCGTGGATTTTCGCCATTGCAACCGATGAGGTGTGAGACGGTGGTTGTCTTGTTGAAACAGGATTTTCTTTTTCTACAAATGTAGCCATTTTACCGCAAGTTCTGCCTTCAGCTTATCAAATAATGATATGTAACATGCTCCTGTAATGGTTTTTCGTTTTTGAAGAAAATCGATTAAATTATCTCCATGACTATCCCAAAAGAACAGTCGCCATCACTTTCCCAACCGAAAAAACAGTTTCTATTGCTTTTTGGAGCCGGTTCTCCCTTTGCACTTCACTGTTTTGTCTGTATATTTGTTTCGGGTGTATAATGGTGTATCCAAGTTTCATCTACAGTAATTAATCGGTGCCAAAACTCGGATTAATTGCGCCTAACTGCGCCAACAGAGCGTTGGAAATGTTCATTGGAACACGTTTTTGGTCTAACGTGAACAATCGTGGCACCTAACACGTGGGCAGCTTTCTCATGTTTAAATGTTGATTTAATATGTGACAAACATGTTCTTTTGTCATGTTTATAGACTCTGCTATCTCTCTCACTGTAATTCGGCGGTCGTCTAACACCATTTGGTGAACTTTAGCGATGTTTTCGTCTGTAGTTGCAAATTTTGGAAGTCCCGAACGCTCATCGTCCCCCAAGCTCTTACGGCCACGTTTAAATTCAGCTACCCAAATTTTACTGTGGTATGACAGCTGCCCGCTGTCGGAACAGTTTAACTTAGGAAGGTAATAAGTTTGATGTTCGTGTCAAATAGACACGAAAGGATGACTGAAATGATAGAAATACAGGCTCTTTTATCAACCCAAGTCCCATCTAGTTCTACAAAGGACATTATCACTTCTAATTCACACCTTAAACTCTGTTTTCTTCTGTAACTTGATAAAAATTCTAGGATTTGCTTTTCCTTACTAATTTTTAGAACTTTGCATGAGTGTTTCTGCAAGCATTTCTTTTTTTCTGGACTTATTGAATTCTAAATGGATTTCTTGTTAATTGAGTTCTCCTGTAAGCCTAATTACCTTAATTATGTGACTTATTGTTAATTGTTTCTCCTCAAATTTTCCCTGCTAGTGAATTTTTAACCTTTGAAAATATTGTAACTTGTTCCTATATTATTGATTTTCACAAACGATATTATTTATTTCAAATACTTATCGTCCCCGTCTTTCTTTATACAATTACTAGTCTTAACTATATGACAATTCATTATTTGTTCTAATTAATAAAGGTGAAAATGTAACAAATCAGATATTTTTACAGTAAGGCTCGTTAGGAATGTCATTTGGTGGAGAATATAGCAAACCGAGCTACATAAGGTGTTGGTTGTTGCACCTAGGGCAGAATGTAGAGCCGGTCAGCTGCCCCTGGAGACCCGAGGGGGGGGGGTTGCGCCCAGACAACGGGAGGGTCTGATGTACTGCCGACGCTACCCATAACTCACCGGAGCCCGCGTAACTTCCAATTGATTACCTCGCCAAGAAGCTGGGTGCCTGCCTCTCTGCCTGCCTGGCTTGCTAGCTCTTTAAACGGCTTTATTTCAACACAGCTCCTTCTGCTACTACTGCAGGATACCCTTTATTTTTCTCTTGCGCGTACACAGTTCTTAGAGAACGCATTCTATCCCATCGAAAAATTCTATATCGTTATTTCAACATAAAACCATAATACATCAGTATCAAAGTTCCGAGTGTGTATGTTCGAACAGTATAATTTAAAAATGTATTACATTCAGATTATTTATTTACCTCTCAATCATTTATTATTAGGTATTCAAACAATTCTCACGAAATTTGCCTTTTTCTCTGTCTGTTGCTTTAGGGAAAGATCTTTGCAGAAATAGCTCGCATTTCATTATAAATACAGGGAGAATACCATTTGTCAAATGTTCAAGGATTGGACACTATATATTGGCCAAAAGTCCATAATTTTTGCATGCAATCACAAGAAATGCTAAAGGTATCACGAGCTGAATGTTGAAAGTATCTCAGAGTATCAAACTTAAAAACCATTCGCAACATTAATAGCGAATTTCTCGGAAATTGACTATGGTAAGGTTATTTATTTAGAACAAACTTGTCCTCCGAGCACAGTTTTCAGATGAGGGAACAAAAAGAAGTCGCTTGGGGCTAGATCTGGTGAGTTAAGCAGTTCAAACCGTAATTCGTGGATGTTCGCCATTACAACCGCTGAGGTGTGAGACGGTGCGTTGTCTTGGTGAAACAGGATTTCCTTTTTCTGCAAATGTGACCGTTTTTCCTCAAGTTCTGTCTTCAGCTTGTCAAGTAATGATGCGTAGTATGCTCCTGTAAGCGGTTCTCCTTTTTGAAAATAATCGATTAAAATAACTCCATGACTATCCCAAAAAAACAGCCGAAATAAAAAAATAGTTTCTGCTTTTTAGGAGGCGGTTCCCCCTTTACAGTACACTGTTTGGACTGTATTTTTGTTTCGGGCGTATAATGGTGTATCCAAGTTTCACCTACAGTAATTAATCGGCGCCTAAACTCGGATTTATTGCGCCTAAAATGCGTCAACAGAGCGTTGGAAATGTTCATTCGGACACGTTTTTGGTCTAACGTTAGCAAACGCGGCACCCAACGAGCGGACAGCTTTATCATGTCCAAATGTTGACTTAGTATTTGACAAACACTTCTTTTGACATGTTCATGGCCTATGCTATCTCTCTCGCTTTAATTGGGCGGTCGTCTAGCACCATTTGGTTAACTTTGGCGATGTTTTCGTCGATAGCTGCAGTTTTTGGACGTCCCGAACGTTCATCGTTTCTCAAGCTCTTACGGCCACGTTTAAATTGAGCTACCCAAAATTTACTTTGGTAAATGATGGTACAGAATCCCCATACACAGAATCCAACTCATCTTTGATTTGCGTAGGCGTATTGCCTTTCAAAATCAAATATTTAATGACAGCTCAATGCTCGATTTTGTCCATTTTCATAAAAACACTCACATAAACTCACTCAAACGACTGCTAGATAACAGCTGAGCGTCCAAAATGGCTGAAACTTTGGTGAGTAGCAGTCAACAGATGAACAACGAAATACACTAGCTTTTATTTACGAGTGCTGCCATCTTCATGTTGAGCTATAACACTTTTCAGAGCACCCTCCTACAGCACAAACGTTGTGGGTATGTTTTGGCTATTTTTGAGATATATTAATAGTTCGAGTTCTTCAATACTTTGTTATTCATTCAAAATCGTTTGGATAATAAGTTGCTTCTCGCAATTGGATTGGAGGAGAAAAAGAATGGATTAATAAATAATTGGATTTTAAGACAAGCATAAACGTTTAGTTTTGGCTATTCCCTTTGTATCTGTAATGACAGTGTGTTATGCAGTAAAGTTAAATGAACTAAACTTATAAGAATAGTTTTAGTAAGCTCGGAGAGTTCAGAAAGTAATGTGAATGTAACAACAACGCACCTCAAGTGTGAATCTCTGGTCACTGTCGGGGATTTGTGGCAGTTGTAGTTTATGTTGCCGCTATTGGAAACAAGGTTCCGCAAGCGATTAAGGCCATCAGGAAACTGACATGTCTAATGCAACATTGAGCAGATCGGAAGACATGGAAATTCTCCAGAGGTCATCGACGGTTTCTGGTCCCTCCGCGATTATCTCTTGTAATACGAACGCAATCGGGAAAACCATTCATGCGTTTAAAACAATTTACTGATTGGGATTTCTGTTTTTAAACTGGCCGGTGGACAGCGGCTGGCGTTGCCATTTTGTTTTCTGCACCAAGTCCCCGAGGATACCTTGCGTTTTATAATATCCTCCCCATTCCTATCTGTGTGTGTGTTAGCAAGGGATTGGAAGGCAAGGGGAGGTATATTCCGCAGTGCATCGCAGTTTTAGGCCCCGGCTTGCGAGTTCCTGGTTTTACCTCTTTCTATACACTCCCCCGCCCCCCCCTAGAGCCTCCACGGATTTAATCTCCGCGGGGATTACTTGGCTGTTCATATTTTACAGCTAATTTAACTCATGTTATTATTTGCTGGCAGTTGTGTTTAGAGGGGAATGGGATTAGGAAGAGATTAAATGGAATATTTCCACCTCCATTAAAGTTTAAGAAAGCTTCCAGTAGAGGGCTATGCTCTCACTCCACCTCCTTCTCGGATTATGGATTAGTTTTGCTACTCTTCTCTTGCCAAAGTAATATTCTGCTCGCCAAATCCCTCGTTTAACAAATTCTGTACAAAAAGCGTTGGCTTTGCTCATTAAAATTCTTAGCTTTCCCCTTTTTTTCTCTCTCCACTCTTCCGCTTTTCTTCTCCGCGTGCTGATCACCGAGGGATGGAGGTGAGAAACAACAAACTACAGGTGCGTTGCACACAGTAGGAAGTGCAAAATGTGTTTGCAAATCAAAATTTTATGTCCTTTTGTAGGTTTAAGATTAATAAAGCAACACGACTGTGTTAGGTTTTGTGGATTAGAAGGCTTTTAATGTTTTCATAAAAGTTGCTTGGTGGAGTTATTAGCTTCATATTTCATAAGACAAGTAGATGCTCTTTTTGGGTAAGATACTTGCATCGGGTGCACACAAGGACAAATGTCGTGTCACAACTTACATAATTCAATCCAACAAATGATTAGAAACAACACACAACTACCTGAGTGTCGAATCATGAATGTTCATTATGGATGATCCGTAGCTTCATCAAAGGCAAGATTTTGTGGTGACAATTATTTATAAAATTCGCATTAATAATTTTAATTGGTGGTGTTTTTTGGTGAATATTTTACCATAAATTCGCATTAATTTTACGGACATTTTTGGGAATAATTAATAATTAATGACATGGCTCAAATGAAAAGTAACAGGTAACCAGAATAACACAACTGTTAAAACCCCTATTTTTACAAATTAAAATATTTCATTTGAAATCAGCAGACAGTAGGTGAAACATGAATAAAATCAAATACCACACATCAGACATCTCTTTCCATACTTGTTCTTTTGTCTGTCACAACTAAGGTATATGTAGAGAACAATCTCTCACTGTCAGCGTTTGACATCGGCAACCAAAGATATTGAAGGGACCTTTCACAGAAATTGCGGTAACAATCAGCTTTTGCCTTCAATGCCAAGAGTGCTGTTACTACATCTACCATGGCTTCGCTGTTCAACAATGGCACAAAGAAACAAATCAGAATCACAAGTAATAGCACTGGTTTTAAATATATTTATTTGTTTAAATGCTGCCATTATATGATTTAAATCACCTAATCTTCATTTAGTGACCAGCCTAGAAGGCTCAAACAAATGATATAAAGCTTTTATGGTTATTACATCATCAGTTTCTTTTGCCATAATGGAGTTCACTTTAGACAAAGTCATACGCAGCAAACTTTTAGATTCTTTTGTACACTGGGATCCATGTTATGATCTACAAGTGTACTTACTCTGTTTCCAAAGTCTCTAATATTTCACATTTGGCTCTCAGCGAGTTAATTCGAGGAAAAACAAGATGAGCCTAGATGAGGTTTTTGTTTAGATTGAAATTGCAGTATTAGATCTGTTATCAATTGGCAATATTCAGAAGCAAATGTTGCCTGTACCTTTACAATATTGCAACTCTTGGAATCGTAAAAAGTGATCATTTAACAAATTTTACGCATGAACTGAAAGCAATTTTTTTAGAAAACAAATCAACAATTGCATCAAAATACCTGACGATGTAAACTACTGAATGAAACAAGCTAGACCAGGGTGAGAGTACGGGCAATGGGAACAGTTTAGCTTCCAAGAAGTTTAATCGTCCCAGTACCATAATAATTCTCAGTATAATACGAGTTGTTTTTCTTTTGCTGTGCACGGTGTACCATTCATTTCTAGTTAGCAAGTTAACAGTTCTCAGTATCATGGACCAGTCGGGTGTTGTGATGTCAGTTTATTGTTGCACCGTTTAGCAGTTATTTCAGTGTGTATGATGATGTCACTTTATTGGCTTTGTTAAATGTGAGCCCTTATCTTGCTTTTGTTAAATTTGTAAACATTTTTTCACGACTTCTAGCTTCATGATCTGAAGATATGAATGTTAAATTAAAGTTATATTTATGCAATTTGTAATAAATGTAAATTTTTCTATGCAGATTAAAAAGAATAGAAATTTTCTCATTTATCGCTACAATTATTATTCTCGAAAAAAGGAAAAATTCGTGAAAAAATCGCTAAGAACAAAAACTCTTGCCTCCGCCTATCAGCGTTTCATTCTATACTGGACGTAAAAGGGCGCTTAATTTTACACAAAGATCTCTACGTCAGACTTAAAATTATTTTACAAGTTGTAAATATAAGAACATCGGTTTACTTCCCTTATAAAGCAAGTCATGCTAGGAATTTTTCTCCCGAAAAGAACCCATCGCCCTTCGCCGAGTTTGAACACGGGATCTCGGGAACCAGAAGCTAACGTGTTATCCTAGGCCACTGAGGACGACGATGTTTGAGGTAGAGCGTGCCGGAGAAATGGCAGAGATGCTTTGTCCTACCAAAGGGTGTTTCTCGAAGGATATAATACACTCTTATTTTGATAGTAAAGAGTTTGTAGAAATCTGCACCATCATTTACCACAGTGAAATTTTGGACAGCTGAATTTAAACGTGGCCGTATGAGCTTGGGATCCTATGAACATTCTGCAACTACCGACGAAATCATATAAAGTACACCAAATGGTGCTATACGACCGCCGAATTAAAGTGACAGAGATAGCAGAGGCTATGAACATGTCAAAAGAACGTGTTTGTCACATATTAAATCAACATTTATACATGAGAAAACTGTGCGCGTTTGCTTACGTTAGATCAAAAACCTGTTCGAATAAACGTTTCCAACGCTCTTTTGGCGCAGTTTAGGCGCAATATATACGAGTTTTGGCGCCGATTAATTACTGTAGATCAATCTTGGATACACCGTTATACGCCCGAAACAAAAGTACAGTCCAAACAGTGAACTGCAAAGGGAGGTACATAGTTTACATGTAAAACAAAAAGTCTTAACTAGTACAAAAACACATATTATCCAGGTGAATATATAAATTCCGCACTAACCGCTTTGGAAAGTACATATTCTGCGACCATAGGGGAGAATAATCCTCTCGGTTGTTAATTAAAATATGTTGTTCACTTATTTAAAATGTTAGCACCTTTCTCTCCTATTACAGTTTATGCCCTAACAATGAGGTTAATTACAGCAAAACAAAAGGAAATAAAGCAAAGCTTTCTTAGCTCACCAGTTCGGCATTTGCTATGTCCTGTGTGTCGCAGTGCTGTAAGGAACTTCGGGTCTCTTCTGTTTTCCAAGTATAACCATCTACATGTATGTGTTGGTTGGCATGAAATACCCAAGGGCATTTGCTTAATTTTACAAGCTCAGTGCAATAAATACTTTTGTCAATAGATTTACTTGTTAAATACATGCGTATTCTGTTGTTTATATTCTTGATACAAAACGTATATTTGAGGGATCACTTAGGAAAGCAGCAAAAGACTATCTACCAGAAGTATCATCACTTTCGTACTTTAAGAATGGCACGCCAGAAGAAGAAAAAGTTACTATTATGTATAGTGTTATTAACGTAAAAATATATTATTTGATTCAAAGGACATATTCTTTTATTGATATATCATCGTGGGATTCAATTATTATAGCTTGTTCTCTGTTTTGGTGTAAAGTTCTACAATATGATACATTTCTAGCTGTACTATAACAGTCGGTCTTGTTCAGCTGCAGCCATTTTTAGGTTAACGTTAATATCATCAAATATTGTCTGATTAATACTTATTACCTTTATCCACTCACCGGCTTCTATTCTTATAGCTGTGCTGAAGTTACACTGTGTCAACTTCAATAGTTAACACTCTTTAAAATCACTGTATCACTAATTACATACATAATTATATATGTAGAATCACTCGGAACAATAAACTTCGACCACGGCCTCCTGAACCCCGAAGCGGCATTCTCAACTGTGCTTTTGTTTGTTTACGTTTTAACCTTTGGTTGTCAAGGATAAATTAGCCCTCAGGATATACACTCATTTATTTTCTCACTATTAACCTTAAACTCTAGGAGTGATGAGAATAATATCGCTAAAGAAACACCTCATTCTCCGTCCGGAATTCGAACCTGGACCTCTGGATATAGAAGTCAGCGTGCTAACTGCTAATGTTCTTATATAGTTCCTCTGTGTCCATATTTAGGAAGGACAGTTCTGTAAAACCTTTTTGATTTTGTATTCTATGTACTTATAGTAAATAGATGAAGTACTGTATTCCACCACAAAGCTCCAAGTTGATATTTCACTATGTTCAGTTCAAAGCAACAAGAAAGCATGTAGATTATCAGTTCATAGCTTTCAATAATACAAGAAGCTAAAACAGAAATTACACGTAGTAATAATTTGCATATTTTGAGGGCTTATAAATCTATAAAACATATTTTTGAAAACCGATTTCCTTAAGTGTGTGTTTGAGAGGAACACAACCCAACAAACCAGATCCAAATAAATATAAAACGTTGTGTTTATATTCAGTCTTTTCCAAAATGGGGCATAAAATTTTTAAAAATTCCCCAATCGAAACTCTCCTTTATATGGGCAGTTTTTCAATTTTGGCTCTAACAATTTATACAGTGCGATCCATATAAAGCTGTACCATTTCAACAGACCATAACTTTTGAACCAATAATACGACACACGTACAAATTTGAGAGAATATAACACACAATTGGGAGATTACATTACACTATTTATATCTCAGAGAAGATGTTGGAAGTCTCCTCCACCAGCGTCTATACATGTTTGTACTCGTCTCACCATATTCTCTCAAGTTTTACGACGAGCATCCTCGCCTATGTTACTTATTTCGTTTCGAAATAAAACTTTAAATATTTTTAAATATTATTTACTGTGCAGAAGTGGTACAAAACGGTATCACTTTTCAACATGATCTGCCCCACACTCAATGCAAGTCAACTGAGCTTTAGATACGCAACCACTCATGCACCGCGCACCTCTTCATCGGGACGGAACTTCTTTCCTCCCATTGCGTCTTTGAGTGATACAAACATATGGAGATTACTTGGGGCAAGGTGTGGTGAGTATGGTGGATGAGGAAGACACTCAAAATACAAGTCTGTGATTGTTGCAATTGTTGTATGGGTAGTGTGCGGCCTTGCATTGTCACCTGCTGACAACAATACACGTCGCTTTCATTTGATGAGTTTTTAGGAGATCTGTGTATGATGCTAGATATGTAATGCTCCAAAATGACACCATTTTGTCCCACAAGAGAGTCAGCATAACCTTCCCTTCCATCTTTATACTGATAATGCAACGAATATGTGCATATGCACTATGCTGCCACCTGCAGGCCATTCTGCATGCTGTTTGTAGCACGCTTACCAACTTATAGGATAATGACAAATTTGAGGTTTTCATTCGACTCATCCTCGTATATATACGTTTGCTAGACTTAAATTATTTGCCTCGAATTCTGTGTGAATAGTCCTTCCCTTGGAAGGGGATTTATTTAATTTCGTATAACGATTAAAGCACTATATGTACGTGAAGGCATACCATACAAGACTGAAGATCTCGTATACCTTTTCCTGTTTTTGAGATATTTATAACATTTTATTGCATTTTCCAGTGCTTGTCATTTCTAAACCACAGGTTGTTTCTCGTGATATAATGGAAATCACATGGAATTTCAAAGCCATTCTGTATTTGCACCTAACTAACGGTATCCGGATTATATCTACAGCAAAATGCAAATGAAAGTGCATCTTCAATGGTTTATCACAATTTATATATTCCAGTTAGAAAAATCAACTTCCATAGCAATATTTTATAGAATTATGTTTATGATTAACTGTATTAATTAAGTTAAGATGTTCTAAATTCTCAAAATATCATGATGCAGTATTAAAGGTCTGTGTACCGTCCCATTCTCCTTAAAGTGGCAATGGGCCGCCCTACTCGAACCATTCTACCAATCAGGATGTAGCATGTTTGTTTCCGCTCCATCGAGGCTAAGTCACGGTTCGCCGAGAGCTGATTAAGAACAGAGCATCGACATAGTTATTATAGTTGTGCCGGGAATCGAACTACGCTCCCAGCTGTGGGATCCAGGATTAGCGAGACCAGAAACTCATTCCATCAGAGAGAGATAGAGGGCAGCTAGCTCTGCCTGTCGCCATTTCGCGGATTACTAACGTAAATTAATGAAGTGTTGCATACAATCAGAACTAGGCTTAAACTGGCCGTGACAACATGATTTGATATTCTGTGACCGACCACATTTCTCTTAACTTCATTTACGTGAGACTTACATGTGCTTTATGACATTTGCAAGTGTTATACACAAAATATCCACTTTCACTTACCAAATGACAACAGTTTATTTTTGCTTTCTCTTACAGTAAGTACAGAAAAGTATTGTATTCCAATCCACAATTTTGATGACGAAATACATTCCATATCAATATTTCACCAAAATGCACGTGTGACTATGTCATCACAATAGCTCAAAAACCAAACGTCCACTATATACCAAAGTTGATATTTCAACGCAGGAACTTCCAGGAATGTGACATAAAGATTTTGAAGAAAATCTGTCACTCCAAACTATCCATTATATGGAAGATTATGCGTTATTGTTTACTTCCTAAAATGTCTTTTAGGCCTGGTTGCATAAATATCGCTAACTGCAGTTCATTTATAATCGAAAATCAAAATTGAACTAAGTTTACGAACCCGCTTGGGTTGTAAAATGCTGAACTTAGATCAGATGTTCAGTACTGATCCGAGATCACAAAAACAAATGCGGCAACATCGCCAAACATGTTGCAACTTTCATGTTGTATCGAAAGGATTCAAGAATTATTGGAACTATTCGATTCTGTATTATTCAAGTGCACAGAGTAGCCAATCTAGACATTACAAAAACTTAATAAATCTTTCGCTTTATGGTTATTTGTCCTAGAAATAATGTTATTTTAAATAAAAAGTATAAGAATTTACTCCATATTGAAACAGTATTTATCAAAAGTTAATTATTTGTCTAACTTTATCTCCATTATATGCCCAATGTACATCTTTTTCATTTTTGTCTGTTTACAATAATGTGAGCTGGAAAATATAAACCAAAAATGGAAGTTCAAGCAAAAGAGAAGATGCGTTCGGCTAACCTTAAATCTCGCATAAACCTTCTACATAGGCATCCTGATGAACTGAGATCTTAAAGGTGCAATCTCTCTTCCAATCACCATTTGGAAGCTTTCAGTTGCATAGAACCGTAATGTGAGCAGGATCATAAATATTGGATTGAGTGATTGTGTTCTTAAGTATGTATGTAGCCTATGCTCCAGTTCTTCAGCTGCATGCTTTGATAGTTCACATCTCATTTTGAATTTTCTGTCATTTAGCTCTGAGATGGGATTTTCTCTATGTTGGAAAACACGAGGAGACCTTTTAAATTGAAAATTATAATCATCAGAGATATCAGAGTAATCTGAATTCTGAAAATAATACAGATTTATAGGTTATGAACACAAACAATGCTTCTTGAATATACATTTGTGAAATAAAGAGGCTAATCATTTATACAAGTAACCACAAAAATGCTTTATTTACTATTTATTTAAAGCTGCACTACTCAGGAATTATTGTGTAAATTCTGCAGTTCTGCTGATCTAAGTTCAATCAAGTTAACTGGAGAAAATTCACCAGTTAGATTTGATCTTAGATCAAGAGGCCACGAACTTAGATCAACGTTTATACAAACAAAATTCTAAATTCAGCTTGACTGAAGATCATTTTCATACGCTTGAACTTAGATCATCTATTATGCAACCGGGCCTCACAGTTCTGTGTAAATTATCACTTATTTAGAATATTTTTACGAACAAATGAAATATATATCTGTGCTGTGAAGTCATCACTAAGCTGTAAGAAACAGAAACACATCCCTCGATAAAAGTTTATATCTATTAAAAATACAATTTATGCAATGTTTCCTGCGTAGTCAAGCATCTAAATATAAATTTTATTCCAATGAGTAAGAACTATGACACAATGAAGCACGCAATTAATATAATTTTGAGTGGAACTATTACTCAATGCTCCATTTATTGCTAGTATTTACCTAAAATCATGATATAGAACGAGAAACCACTTATTAGTGTTCAAGGTCCAGCTGCATTAACCACGTGTGAGAAAATCTTCATAAAGAAATATGAAAGAAAATTGTTTAATTTCAACACTACCTTTGAAGAAAACCCAAACTTCAAGTTCATCAAGATACCGACAGAGACGCACCTATCGCCTCCAAGGAGTTCACCAAACCAACATCCATTAGTCGACAACAGCTGATGATGTTAGAAAGATCCTAATGAAACGCGTTCTAGGTAAATACTAGCAATAAATGGAGCATTGAATATTAGTTCCACTCAAAATTATATTAATACATTTTATTATTTGTACTTTTAAAATACTTCTACTATTACTAATTGGGAAAGCATTACTGGTTTTGTTTTCCTTTTTTCATCACTCCCTCTCTCTCTCTCTCTCTCTCTCTCTCTCTCTCTCTCTCTCTCTCTCTCTCTCTCTCTCGGTCGTACAAACAAAACGTAATTGTAAAGCCAACGTATACCTTTAAGTTTTTAAAAGTTTTGACTATGCTAACCGTTTTGGATAATAAACCCACCAGATAATATTCACAAATTCAATTATATATTTATTTATGAATCACTCTTGACATCCTCTATTTGTCTCGGAGTACCCCAGTGGCTGCACAAGGAGTCCAGTCCTCAGAACGATGGCGATGGGCGGCTGTTTATATACTTGTTATGATACAATTCACACTGATCTAGATTTTTCAATAATATTTTATTACACATTAACTTTGCAAGAATAAACTAAAGAATTCACGGTAGATACCTCATGGTTATGATGGTAAAACATACAAATCTCTGATAAATTCTTCTCTCTTTTATATTAAATGCTTAAGTTTCATTTCCAATATTATTTCTGAAAGCCTTTTTGGAATCTCTATTACTATTATGTTAATAAAAGAAATCATGCCATTCGTCATTTTCTATTAACAAACTAAGGATAAAATAAAACGTGAAGTTTTCCTGACGACTAATATGCTGTAGATGTTCTCGGTAAACAAGTCACCTGAAAAGACGATTAGAGTGTACATCTCTCACATCATCAGGATATTTTAATAAATGTTATAACTACAAATGTATCACTGGATATAACACAAATATAAACAAAGACAAAACACTATCAATACTCGCATCACTGAACAAAACACTGTTTTCAGTAAATTAAATGTCAGGTCAGGAGATGGCGAGAGTATAGAAAATTAATTGGGTCAAAGAAACGTAACTACTTAACTTGATTATCAAGATATATAGAAGTGTGCTTCTTAAGTTTCTAATCGTCTTTTCACCTGACTTATTTCCCTAGAAGATCTCAAACATATTCGTCGCCAGGAAAGCTTCAGGCCTGTTAAGTGTTCTTGGACAAAGCTTAAATGAAAAGGTTATATGCATTTCCGTGACAAAATTTATCTGAAATATTTGAAATAATTTTGTTGAATGTTCACAAAGTTTAAGGTACATATGAATGGACAAAACTTACATTTTACTAGACTTTTTAAGACGAGATATTCCAATACTAGAAATATTTTGTGCATTTGGAGTTATATCTTAGCGCATTTATGTTTTGTTCTTGGTTCTTACTTTTCCAAGATTTTATTTCTGCAAAATAGTTTCTACATGTTCGAGATTCTTCTCGGAAAACAACCCAGGTGAAAAGACGATTAGAAATCGTTAAGAAGTACAGATCTATACGTTGCTTTGAGCCAATTAATTTTCTATACTCACACCATCTCCTGACCTGACATTTAATTTACTGAAAACAGTCTTTTGTTGAGTGATGCGAGTATTGACAGTGTTTTGTCCTTGTTTATATTTGTGTTATATCCAGTGATACATTTGTAGTTATAAAATTTATTAAAATATCCTGATGATGTGACAGATGTACGGTCTAATCGTCTTTTCTCTGACTTGTTTCTGGAGAACATCTCCAACGTATTCGTCGCCAGGAAAGCTTCACGTCTTATTTTACATTTTACGTAGCAATTTGTGACAAAAGTTATCAATTTTGAGATGTATGGTAAAAGTCATCTAAGAATTAAGTCATTATAGGTTTAGTATAGTGTGTTTTTATACACATTAACACAGACAGCCGTAGTTTTCTTTTATTGAATAAACTGAAAATATGAACAAGTTATTGAGAAGAAGAATTTCATAGAAATTTAACATCCGCATTTTTATTTATGCATTTTTAAAGAGGATTTCTAGGTAATTTAAGCAAAGTCCGATTAAAACTTGCGTAGAGGCTTTTTAATGTCTAAAGAGCATTAATAGCTACTTATGTTAATAGTTTGGAATAGTGAGAAACTTAATAAGAGCACAACAGAGTACTAAAAGATCAGTAAGTGTCCAATTTGTTACGTTACCAAGAATTTAGAATTATGAAAAGAATGACTGACTGCGTTACTTAGACACGGCAGTAAAAGAACATTTCTTTTGCCATAAGTTTTATTTCTTCATAAAGATAACGTTTGAATAGCTGTTAATAAAAGTCCTTTGTTTATACTCGTACTCTTTCTTTATCCAGTTTTCAAGAACCTATTTCAGCAAAAGCTTATCTTTCTGTCTGCTTCATGTCATTTGAGATAAGAATTAGTTTTATTGCATATTTCCTTGTAGATGGAGGAAGAATATAGCAATATATTAGCAGTGGCGGCTGGTGGGTAAAATTAGGAGTGTGCTACAAAGCTATCTATTGTTAAAAAATACTTATGGTCTTACTTAATGTCGAAATATGAAGTCCTTTCTTTTACAAAACTTATCAATGACTCTGGTGTTTACATTTTCTAGCTCAGAGGCAATGCTCTTCGCCATTGACAATCAATTATACGTGATAGCACATGCCTGTTGTAACAATTGCTTAGGTTTGAGTCCCAGAAGATATAAAATTGTTTCGAAATTGGTTTGGAAATTTGGGGATTTTATTAAAATAATATAAATTATATGGAAAAAGTAAATATGAAAAAAAGGGAAATTTAGTGGGTCATGTAATGACGTTAGTATAAAGAAATGAACGGTTGCTATGGGGAGAAAAAATCAATAATCTTCCTTGTGGTTGGAGGAGGCGGATTTGATAAAAGTTTTATAGTGATGAGTGAATGTGCAGGAGAGTGATCTAAAAGAAAATAGATCGTGTACTAATGTATACTTAGTATTTCTGAATAAAAAGTCAATAATCTTGCTGAAGAAGCTCGGAGAGAAATCATCTTTCGATCAACGTACTCAGGAGTGAGCAGACGTTTTTTTTCTTTAATCCATAATCTGTTAAAGATTTAAGTTATATTTGAGATTAGTAGTGGTTAAAGGATTCCTACTGTATTGTGAAGTATTATTTTATTAAAAATGGTGGAAAATTAATTTACATTACTTTTGGAAACATAGAAGTTGTGGAAAATAAACTTAAATTATATATTACGAAATTTAACTTGTTCAAATTTTATTTCTTTCACTGGTAACCACCCTTGAAAAGAAGAGATCTTATGATTCATATTTAAGCAGATACAATAGAAGAATTAACAAGCAGTTGTGGAACAGTTGACGACATCCAGGACGGCTGATAGACGACGATCGAGCAGCAAAGGCTACATATGGCTTTCCAACTCTGGAAACATCTCTACAACGAAGAAATCCTGTTACAACTTGCTGGTTATGTTATGCGTACTAATAAGCACATTTAGGTGAACTCCCGTTGTGCTCCAAGCATCATTGTTGCCGAAGACCAGGCAAGGAAAGCAGAACAGAGCATTTTTTTCTTGTTATTCACATACCCACTTATGCTTATACACTTTGGGGTTAAAACGCCTGGTGTAGGAACTATTTCGTCCTCCTTTTGCACACTGCGTTATAAGTAGTTCTGGAGTTTGCTACCCAATTGCCTGATTTACACGTTTGCCTCCAGGGTTCCTCTAGAGAAACGGTAACTGATTAAGCTGCTCACCGAATTCATGTTAGTGCACGCAAAAACGTGGTGATACTATGAGGCGTGTCCGTAAAATAACGTCTCCAGTCATATTTAATGTAAGAAACATGTTTATTGTCAATGAATGTTACACTGATGGAAAGGCGGCACGTAATCACCCTGCGATCTATGCACTTTTGCATGCGCTGTGGCAGTTTTTGTATACACTTGTCATAGCACTCTCCCGCCAAGTTGCGCACAACCTCGCATTTCATAACATCGTCTGTCTGGAAATATGTTCCAGCCAGGTGTGTGACTACAACTCAGGAAACAGATGATAATCACTAGTGCTAAGTCTCAACTGTCCCACCCGAACTGGGCCAGGAGATCAGCCGTTGTCGTGCTGTCCCTGCGTCAGCATTCCCCTCCCCCCTTCGATTTTGAATGACACGTCGCAATTGTTTCAAAGTCTCGCAGTAGCTAGCGGCGTTTATTGTTGTGCCGGTAGGCATAAACTATTACAACAATACACCTTTTCTCTCCCAGGATACACTGGTCATCACTTTGCCGGCAGAAAATATCTGTTTGAACATTCACGGCTTCGACGAATTCGAATGCCGCCACTGACGAGAACGTTCTTTAGTTTCTGGTGTAGTGTACTGTACCCAGTGACATTTGAATCCAATAATTCCTCGCCCTGTTCTGCATAGGTTGGGCCGCTTCAACACGTTGCCGTTTATGTTCTTCGGTGAGTATTTTGGGGACCCACCTCACACACACCTTGTGCTAATGAAAATGTTCGGTCAAAATCTTGTCAATCGTAGTCTTACTGACTTCAGGGATAAGTTCACACAGCTCGCGAACTGTCATACGCCGATCTTTAAGCATTTCTTGCTCCACGTTTGCAATTGTTTCGGCAGAAACCGAAGGTCGACCAGAACGCTGTTCGTCATGGACGTCTGTACGTCCGTCTTTGAACTCTCTGACCCACTTTCGCACGTTTTTCACCTCCATACACTGTCACCCATAGACTTCACATAACTGACGATGAATTTCAACGAGGGTAGTGCTCTTGGCACTCAAAAAAACGGATCACTGCACGCAACTCGCACTTGGCGGCGGGAGTGATAGGAAGCTCCATCGCAAACGGCTGCCCAGCCAAGACTAATGGTTGCAACGGGTTCGTTGTGGTGGGCATTTGAAGGGTGAAACCAAGCTACACGCCAGTGTTGCCGGATCTCACGGCTCCAGCGCCTTGGAGACACGGACACGCCTCGTATCAAACATAACGAACTGCACAACCGTTTTCAGTAAGCCAGTAATTCGAATTGTAAATAATTGTCAACATACATTCCTGACTCTCGCCTGCAAGAACACTTCTAGCAGTAGTAGTTTACTGTAACTACTGCAGATGGCACTGAAAACACTACAGCAAGAAGGAGCAGCACAACAGTGGCACACGGTCACTCTATCAATACCACTCACCTTCAAAAATGGAAATTGTCCTTTAAGAGAATTACTAAATATACACTTTCATTTAGGCATCTTAATTCACTTCACAGTTACAGTAGAAACAAATTAAACCGAATGATAACTTTAATATTCATGTGTTCGCCTTGGAAGCACACACAAAGCCAATCCACGTCGTCTGTAGAAACTAGAGCACAACTTCCGCTACGGTACCAACATAACAATCAAATAGTGAAATATTTCCCTTTTAATATTTACCCGATTATGTGAAAAAAGCATATTTCTCCATACAAAGGGATACAAGTGCAATAAAATTGGAGATATTTCGTGTATTTAAGATGCAAAAATATTCAATACCTACAAACGTCTAAAAACCGGGACATTTAGCGTCCTGTGACGTCGAGGATCCGTAACTATAGGCAACTATTAGAGAAAATAAAATGAGTGACTAAACTGATAAAGAAGATCCACTAAACACTAGACAGCATTCTACAAATAATTTTGTATTGGAGTACAAACGTTTCGGAATATTGAGAAATTAATTTCAACATTAATATAATTAGAGATTAATTTCAGTAATTTGTATTTTGAAAGTTTGAAGTCAAAAGATACGTCAAGCTAAAATCCACGCCTCTGTATCATACATGGTAGCTTGTCTGACTCACGTTCAAGAGCTCCCAGTTCGAATCTTGGTCACGATGAGTTATCTGCATAAGGCTCCTTTCCAGGATTTCTCTTATCCTGAAAGATGAATGTCTGGTAACTCTAAGCTCTATGTACCCTGTACTCATTTGAACATCATTTCATTTATCGTCCGATATGACTTAACGTTGGAGGTTTTCTCTTATCCTGAAAGATGAATGTCTGGTAACTCTAAGCTCTATGTACCCTGTACTCATTTGAACATCATTTCATTCATCGTCCGATATGACTTAACGTTGGAGGTTTTCTCTTATCCTGAAAGATGAATGTCTGGTAACTCTAAGCTCTATGTACCCTGTACTCATTTGAACATCATTTCATTCATCGTCCGATATGACTTAACGTTGGAGGTTTTCTCTTATCCTGAAAGATGAATGTCTGATAACTCTAAGCTCTATGTACCCTGTACTCATTTGAACATCATTTCATTTATCGTCCGATATGACTTAACGTTGGAGGTTTTCTCTTATCCTGAAAGATGAATGTCTGGTAACTCTAAGCTCTATGTACCCTGTACTCATTTGAACATCATTTCATTCATCGTCCGATATGACTTAACGTTGGAGGTTTTCTCTTATCCTGAAAGATGAATGTCTGGTAACTCTAAGCTCTATGTACCCTGTACTCATTTGAACATCATTTCATTCATCGTCCGATATGACTTAACGTTGGAGATTTTCTCTTATCCTGAAAGATGAATGTCTGGTAACTCTAATCTCTATGTACCCTGTACTCATTTGAACATCATTTCATTCATCGTCCGATATGACTTAACGTTGGAGGTTTTCTCTTATCCTGTAAGATGAATGTCTGGTAACTCTAAGCTCTATGTACCCTGTACTCATTTGAACATCGTTTCATTCATCGTCCGATATGACTTAACGTTGGAGGTTTTCTCTTATCCTGTAAGATGAATGTCTGTTAACTCTAAGCTCTATGTACCCTGTACTCATTTGAACATCATTTCATTCATCGTCCGATATGACTTAACGTTGGAGGTTTTCTCTTATCCTGTAAGATGAATGTCTGGTAACTCTAAGCTCTATGTACCCTGTACTCATTTGAACATAATTTCATTCATCGTCCGGTATCACTTACGTTAGGCGTAAACAAAGGGGTTATCATGTTCCAAAACCTTGACGAAGGTTCTTATTACAGCTGACAAAGTTGTTGAGGGCTCTTAAGCCGGTTTTCTTGTTGCCAGTGATGTGGTTGGTGTAATGAAATGAGGCGGGTGTGCATTATTGCGATGTCCTCGCCGCTATGTCATTGTAAGTAGCCCTGGAGCTAAGGGCGTGTGTGTTTGCTTGCTTCAGATCGGCGGCGGCTCGCTCAGGGACCGACATACCTCGCTCACATGATGTTTAATTCATCCTGTGGACATACGCACATGGCAAGGCAAGGGAACCAACCATTGATTGCCTACTGCCGTACCTACTACGTATAATATGAAACAGCTTCCAGTCACTCAACCATTCAACTGGATGAGTCCGGTCGGTAATTGCTAAACACTGATTTGTTGACTCCTGCAGGTGTATACAATGCAACCTCCCTCTCGCGTTTTTTGTTTCCTGCAGTGGTTGCTGCCCCTGCGGTTTTGTTCCTAACCCGGAGGTGATGCAGCCTTACATCTCATGTAAAACTTTGTTACAAGGAATATCCACACCTCTCACATACTCTCTCTCTCTTTCCTAGCGCTAGGAGGACTCGGGCTATACCCTGGAAGATTAACAACTTAGAAACAGAAAGTTTTAGCTCTTATCATTTCGAGAGATTCTTGCACGTTGTTATACATAACAGTGGTATACTAACTTCCTCTATATTCACTTTTATACATAGAGAAAACCAAGAAAGTCAGCCAGAGTTCACTTATTCTATTCTTTAAATTTTTATTTTCCTGTCTATCTCAGCAAATTAACCATTTCTAACATGTGCTATCATTTTGTATAGTTGCCATTTTAACAGACTCTTCGCGTTCATATCTCAGACCACTTATTTTATGTATTAATAAAATAATAATAGATTTGTACAATCGCTGCAACATTGAATCAATGAATAAATTAACAACGATGAACATATTTGGGCTAAGATATGTAACTCCAAATGCACAAAATATTTTTAGTGTTTGAATGTCTCTGTTTTAATGTAAAGGCAATTAAAATGCAAATTTCGCGATCATATGTACCTTAAAATGCGTGAAAGTTTAACAAAATTATTTCAAAGGTTAATTTTCTATACTCACGCCATCTCCTGTCCTGACATTTAATTTACTGAAAACAGTCTTTTGTTCAGTGATGCGAGTATTAATAGTGTTTTGTCTTTGTTTATATTTGTGTTATATCCAGTGATACATTTGTAGTTATAACATTTATTAAAATATTCTGATGATGGGAGAGATGTACTCTCTAATCGTCAACATCTCCAAACTATTCTTCGCCAGGAAAGCTTGAGATATTATTTTAATGAAACTTGTCCTTCTTATACATAATATTTTTGAGTAATCTAGACTAAAATTTGTGTAACTAGGATATTCAGAACCATTTCCTATTCAGCCGAAATTGCTTTTGTTCTCGAAGTTTAGTTCCATCGATTGAGATTTCGAAGGTTTAATTGTGCACAGATCTGTGTAAATCACCACTTAACATTATGTAATCGTCTACCAAGTAGTCTGTCTGTTGGTATATTTTTTACAATAAACCATTTACGAGAAATCGCTACCATAAACACATCCCAGGGACTGTACCTCAAATTTCGTAATGGAATTATGCATAATGCTATGGAAGAACTTACCTAGAGAGAGTCATAGTTTCCGCATCGGCGGAATTACGACTTCCTTTATTTGCATAATTACACCAGTTTAAACTGTAAAACTTTTTACACCGTCTTATGGCCCCGTAGCTTGTTCATAAAAGAATTTTCACATAATGTAGAAATCTTGAATATATTCAACAAAATAAGAGTATTCAATCCCACGTTTTGAAGTTAACCTCTTTGGAAACGACACAAGTCTACGACCATTGACAACAACGGTTTTTCAATTGTTAATATAACATATAGGTTCACTGATTTATAATGTAGATGGTTTTCCCCTTTATAGCATGCCCTGCCAAACAAATGATTACAGTATACGAGGGCTGTTCAATAAAGAATGATCACAACTTTTTGTGACAACGTACCTTTACTATTCCTCATTATTTTGATGCCCCTTCTCAAAATAGTCTCCCCTGAATGTGATGCCCTTGTCCTAGCGTTTCTTCCCGTCTCCACAGACATGCTGGAAACCATTTTTAAAAGATCCTTCAAAATCGCCTCCGCAGCCTTCACCACTGCTTCTGATGATGGATCATGCCTCCCACGAAGGCGTTTCTTCAAGTTAGGGAATAGACAAAAGTCACATGGGGCAAAATCCGGACTATAGGGAGGGTGAGGGCTACACTTTACGTTGATTTTTGCAAGATATTCAACATTGGCAATATGTGGCCACGCATTATCGAGGTTCAGCATCCAGCCTGCTTCACGGAAATGTGGTCTTTTGCGCCAGATATGGCCTTGCAATGTTTTCAGGACATCCCTGTCGTATTGTCCAGTTACTGATGTGTGTGCAGGTACATCATGCTGATAAACCATTCCATGAATATCAAAGAATGAGATGACCATAACTTTCCTAGCAGAAGCAACCACTTTTGCTTTTCTGGGGGTTGGTGATGAAGGAGATTTCCACACTGAGCTTTGCTGTTTGCTATCAGGATCAAAATGATGTAGCCAAGTTTCATCAGCAGTAATTACGTTTGAAACAAACTCCGGATCTTCCTCTAACATCAACTTTAACTGCATGCGAATGTCCTTTTGTTCGGGAATCAACAGTCTTGGAACACATCACGCACAAGCACGTCTCATGTGTAATGTTTCTGTCACAAACGTGTGAGTGGCACACAATGAAACGTTCAGTATTTCATAAAGTGATCTTAAGGTAATTCGTCGATCCTCTCTCACAATGGCAGCAGCAGTGTTGATGTTTTCTTCCATAAGAGCACTAACTGGAGCACTGGGTCTACCTTCCTTTGAAATTGATTGTTTCGCCTCCTTAAACATTTTAAATCACCTTCGAGCTGTGCCGTAGAGAGGAACATACTTTCCTGAAGATTTGTTGAGACGAAAGCAGAATTTCAAAACCGCATATTGTTACTCGCGTGTTACCTCCATTGTAGCGGTAGGCGATACCGAACATGTCTGAAGTTGCCTGGTTCTCACAGGCGGGAACCAGGAGTACCAACAATGAAACTACTACAGCGGTTTGTTTCACATTAAGCTAACAGAATATAATAAGATTGAATTTTAATGCGAAAAATTATGACCGTAAAAAATTATGATCATTTTTATTGAACAGCCCTCCCAATACAAATCTTAAACAAGTAAAAACAATATAAAATACGAAATAAAGCAAATATTTCTTACATGGCAAAACTACATTACATAAAAGGCTATTATTATTTTTAAGGTTATTCACAGGTTTAGATATTACTACATCGCAGTATTTGATAAATAACAAATATAACGGATTGATTATTCTCGTCATTGAAGTGTTACATTGTGTACATTGAGGTATATTTGCTATACGAGTTACGTTCAAGTTATAACACCTCCAATTGTTTTCTCACAAAGTAATCGCAATAAAAATGTGAAACTCGTGTCACTTCTCAACGTAATCTCTCTCTCACAACGTCGACGTCATGATTCCATGTCCGCTGTGAACGCTTCTTTAGGAGTGTGTTTTGACCACTGGAATAGAGGCACGAGGCTTACTGTCCTCCACGGAGAGAAAGTCTCCGGGCGCTGAGACGCATGGGGGAGGGGGTGTGGGCGAAGGTTCCAACACCCTTCCTGGACAGGTGTATGACACCCCATGTCAGTACAGTTACACACTATTCAAAAACATTCTGACATATTCTTCTTTGTGATTGAATCTTCTCGGTTTTAGTGTACAGAGTGAATAGGGCGCATGTTTTTTTAATCGTTCTGCTGCTTGTGTAGCAGGTGTTCTCTGTCACACACATTCGCTGTCCTTGTCCCACTGTGTAAGGCAGCACATTCCTTTCAGGAGCTTTCTTTGCTTTGCTGGACAGTAGTGAATCTCTGACCACAGAGAGTGTCTCTCATCGTGGGAAGCAACCAAAAGTCGCTAGGAACCAGGAGCATAAGCAATCACTTCAAAGTTGTTGTCACGTCGCGTTGTCTTGATAAAAGAGCACACGTCCAACGTTTTCTTCCCGTTTTTCACGCAATGCTAGGAGGAGTTTATTCTTCAGAACATTTTGGTAGGATGCAGCTGTCACCTTTAATTCAATGAGTAAGGATTACACCACTGTTGTCCTAGAAGATGGCCAGCATCATTTTGTCAGTGCTGGCGCTTACCTGCGCCGAGTCTGTGTGTTTACATTGAGCTGACCAGTGCTTCGTTTGAGGGTTGACAAAGGACATCTAGGTCTCATCCATTGTCACAATCGACTGAAATAAAGTTCCATTCATGTCGTCATCACGCGTCAACATCGCCTGACAATTATATACAAAATTAATTTTGTCAAAGGAACCTAAATACTTAATTTAAAGATCAAGGTGTATATATATGCTTCTTAAGTCAACGTATTTCCATTTTAAGACCGATTTCCAAGAGTAGCTGAACTGAAATCCAGCATCACGATTAAGCATGCTCCTCTCAGAGGAAATGGCCAAAGCCTCCTTAACTCTCCGCTCCCAGTAAGTGTTGCATTTTGTCAAGATGGTCATCTCCCAAAAGTTGTCTCTACAGTCATTATTATCAAAATACTCTGCCAGTCCAGACTTCTCAGGTTGCATTAAACGAATGCTCCGTACATGTTCGTTTATTGAGGTAGGTTGGTCATTTCCTCCGAGAGGAGCAGGCTTAACCGTGATGCTGGATTTTAGTTCAGCTCCTCTTGGAAACCGGCCTTAAAATGGAAATACGTCGACTCAAGAAGCTCGGATCTATACAGCTTGTTGATGAAGTTAAGTAGTTACGTTCCTTTGACCTAATTAAATTGCTATACTCACGCCATCTCCTTACCTGGCATTTAATTTACTGAAAACAGTCTTTTGTTCAGTGATGCGAGTATTGATAGTGTTTTGTCTTTGTTTATATTTGTGTTATATCCAGTGATACATTTGTAGTTATAACATTTATTAAAATATCCTGATGATGGGAGAGATGTACACTCTAATCGTCTTTTCAGCTGACTTGTTTACCGAGAACATCTCGAACACAATTGTCTGTCGTTTGTGTAGCGTGTTCTTCTTATATCTACAACGAAATGTGTAAATCAGTTATGAAGGTATGTATGTATTAAGAAGAAAAGCACGTCACGTTATCAACTGTCCAAAGTCTACGAACAAGCTGTAACCATTCTGCATTCATCATGCCTTCACAAAGAAGACGTTACAAGGCTCATCGCCGTACCCATGTCATCTGCAATCAGCTTCCGGTCAACGACTATGACTGATGCCATTAATGAAACTGTTTATATTATTTTTACTGTTATTCAGATTCTACAGCTCCTTCAGGACCTTCAGGATATCACCTGTATGCATCAAATGCCTCCTGTTGTCTAACATTTGCCAATGAGTAACAATAACATACAATGTTGTAATGATTAGTCCTGTAAGTGCACCGGCAGTGGTTTTCTTATCTACTAAGTTTATTGTAACATCTAATAATCTTAGCTACACTGACTTATTCCTTACCTTTAACAGGGAACTTAGCAGCTAATGATTTCTCCTCCTTGAGAAAATTGTATGTCTTCAACACATGGGAACAATCTGTTATAACTTTATGAAATTATCTTACATTCCGGTATATAAAGCTTGAACTGACTTTTGAATGCCCATATATATTACATAGAATCAAGTTTATAAAACCATGAAACCGGGCCAAGCAAATTAGAAGTCCATAACAGAGGAATGCAAGTTTGAGGTCGAAAATTAAATTGATGATGTCACGGTTGAAATGCAAAGAAAATAATCAGCGATGCAGTGAATGTTGTTTTTTAGTTCCCCTGAGGAGAAGTGCAGGTTGTTTGTGTGTCTGTCTGTGCAGTACTGTGCGCTAGCTCTCGGCTCACTCCCACAATTAATCAGACTGCAAATTACACGATTCACTGAACCGTTTCATACAGTTCTGCATCAGTGAGCGTGTCTGATTGATAACCCACGCGGTTTTCCACGCAAATTATTAACGACACACCGCTCCTAATTATACCTACAGAATGCAATCAATCACCCAATCAATCAATCACTTGATATAGAAATAGAAAATGCTATATCTATATGCAAACAAAGTATCTGCATCCAGAAATTAAGTGGAAATCTGAATGTGGTGTAAAGGACAAGGACGAAGTTCACTTCTAGGTTCTGGAGAGGGCCTTATTTATTGATACCTAAATTAATAACTGATAACATTGATACTTTTATAAAGATAAGACATGGGAGGTTCATAAATCCTTGGCTATAAATAATTTCCATTGCTGAAAATGCAATATGTAAGAAGTCTGAGTTAAATTTTCTCGAAAGAGTAAGAAAACAGTTGCCAACTTCCATATTGTAGAAATGGCAACCGGCTGCAACTTAGTGTAGCCAAAGCAATTAACGTAGATACCTTCAGAAGTCAGACTTGCGTCCAAACTTACACGTAACATGTTCTAAGAACTAGAAAAACAAAAGGAATTCCTAAAATACCACCGATTGAAACATAGGGCTTCAGATTCGACTATGAAGCTCATTTTGGGAACGATAACCGTGAGCTGTGTTTTACCCTGTGTTTTACAGTTTTATAAAAGTATTTTAATTATCATCAGTAGCCGTGCAACAGAGAGGTTATTGTGAGTTGCAGAAATGCGTGATAGTAGAAATCGACGTTCTGGAAGCCCCGCATTGGGGCGATCATTTTGCAACAGTAAATTTGCAAAAGGCGTGATGATGGATGATTAATTACTCTCACTTTTGATGACGATCTGGTAGAATTCTTGTAGACGTATGTCTCGGCTCTCTGGAGCAACGAATCTTATCTCAGGTCGTAGTATCGGAGTGAAGATATTTTATGCTGTAATTGTCGGAAAATAGTAATTCTTCTCCTTTAAATATTGTGGGCTGTATTCCGCGAAGCCATTAATGAATTTTGATGTAGCTTCTGTCCTTTCACATTTATGAACTTAAAGTTTCTGGCACACGCCACTAGGGCAACACAAATGCACTCACAACTAAAACGTTTTTTTCTGCAAACTTACGGAGCGACACCAAAAACACGTCTTACTCTAAGGAGAGTTTAAGCTCTCTGAATATTCAACGTTCTCTGCGCACAATGTTTCTGGAACAACTAAGTTACTTCTGTTCTCTTGGTCTACGTCACCACATTATGTAATTATCAATAGCAACACTATTATATAAGCTGTATCATTCCGCGATCTACCCAATTTCCATTTTATGTTTTATATTAATTACTTTTTCCAGAATAATTCAGAAAAAATTCTTAAATATTTGAAAAATATGAAATAATCGTCACAGCCGGTAGCGCCTAAAGACCGCGCTAAGCTTATATATATTTGACGGTCACCGCAAGACGATTTTCCCACTAGCATTTCTGTGACTCACGGCAACTTATCGTTAAACCATTAAGTGTTGAAACATCATAAGTTAGCAAATATAATACTTCAATAGCTACAATTTCTAGTGATAAGACTAATTAGCAGTTTAATTCCATCTTCAAATACTCGGCAACTGATTTCAAATGTATTGCATTTATTAACATCCATTAAATTCAACAGCCAACTTAATTCACGCACACCGACGGATATACATAGTTCACCATTGCAGCAGCTGGAAATAGATTCATCAAAGGCCAGATACTGGAGACTGCTGGACCCAGAATGTCATCATTAGTTTAACAAAACTGTAAATACTCAAATTATCAAGTACGACATTTATAATATAAACAGAATACAATATATTTGAAGCTGTAACATTAGCAGTATTTAATTTTTGAAAAAATATTATTGACAGCCAAGAGGAAACAAAGTGCAGTAACCCTAAGCCCCAAGCTTGAGTAGCGGCCGGCTGCTAAGAGAAAGGTTTCCTCCCGTGAGTGCGGAGAAAACCTGACACTGTTAACTGCTAGGAATGAGAGGCGATTCACCAAGAAAGCATCTACGCTACAGTGGCTAAACCTATCTGAAACATGAAAGGACAAGCTAAATTAACGATATTCGGGAAAACAAATTCATAACAAGAAAAAATGCCCAGAATTCAGATGATTAATCAAAGAAAACCACGAGAAACTCTATCAATTAAATCCCGGATCTTCCGAATATGAACGAGGCACGTTACCGCTGTATCATCTTGTACGGCGAAAACTGTCTAAAGAAGATCCGCAGTGCCCTGCACTTTGCGGTCGCCAGGGATCGAACTCAGGCCTCTTTCGTGAGAGTCAAAGGATCTAACCATTCGGTCACGGTGAGGTCGGCGGATTAGGACAGTTAGTTATAAGTTAACACTAACATGTTTTGTTTTGTTAGTAGAGTGATTTCTTTATAAATATACACATTAGAGTAGCTACAAAATAAGAAAGAACATGGGTTGAGCCAATACGGTTGCTGTATTGTCGTGGTGTTGCCAGTTCCACGGCTACCGGGTGACAGAGATGTTTGTCTCACGTAGCAAGTATCATACAGATGCTGACAGACAAGTTCACTTAATATTTCAGCATGTGTGTGATAACATATACAATGATTATCGCATAATCTGAACCTCCAAACCTTCAACTGGAGAACAGTTCGCTTACGTAGCTATCGTTCATATGTACACAAAACAAAATGACTCAAATTAGTTGTGTTCTATGAAAGTAGGTATTCGCTACAGTGAAACAAAAGAGTGACATTTCAACGATTTGTGAATATAGTTTCTATTTTAATGATGATATATTTGTATACTGTCTATAATGTACTTTCAACCAATTTTTGTTTCATTAAATAATTAATAAATACGCAAGATATGGATGTGTATTTATGAAGCATTTTATACCATCAATCTCTTGTACTAATGTTGTTCAGTGTGCGCAGAAATTTTAGTGTTGCAGCAATATTATCGCTTCTTTCAAGCAGAAATTTGCGACCATCATTAGTTCTCCTATATTTGAACCCAAGAGATTTCAGAATGTTATACATAGAAGATACAGAATCCTATATTCTATTTTCCCCCTCATTAAATTGGCCAGCCTTTTGGCAGTTGGATATTCACCCTTCTCATATAAACCATAAATTGTTCTATGTAAAACACACTTTTGAAAATTGTCTTAGTTGGTAGCACATTTTTTAGCTGCTCGATGTTTCCCTGGAGATCTAAATATGGAAACTTCTCCTAATTTGGTGAACTGTTTGACTTCTTTAACAATGTTCGTCACAGAATGATCACTCACGTGACAAGCATGTAACATTAATTCTTGACTCTGAGTAAAATTTGTACTTTCGAAAATGTCTTTAATTGACATCTGTTTGAAGAAGGAATACACATTAACAAGAATATTTGTAGCTTGCTTATGTAAAACCTTACGAGTTGTTTCGCAGTTACTACTAGGCACACCAGTACTAGGTTTGCCACGCGGTATATTTACTAACTTTGAAAAGCACGTGTACACTCTTAAAAGTTCACCACTTTACTGAATGCAAGGTGCAGCATAGCACGTGTGTGCTTTTCTTCACTGACAGTTAATGATTCTTTTCTTTCTAGTCAGGCGCCGTATCTTTCCATATCTTCGAAACCAGATGTGCTACAAACATGGGGTTTGGACAGTAATTCTCAGCAAAATAGCTCTGTAACATGGAAAAAGAAAGTAATTCTGTAATTAGTATCTTTAGAGTGCACAAAGAACTTAGCCGTATTGTTCGGCAAAGCGAGTCAGCATGCGTCTGTAACTGTACAACGTCACACGCACGCTTTAGCTAGTAGCGATACACCAACCACGCCCAGCCCCGCATTATGTTTACTCCTATTCTGTAGCTACTTTATTTTTATAAGTAGCCTTCATTCCAAGCAGAATCACAGATCTGAATAAAATAAAACTGTACAAAACTTTTTGTAATGAGAACTTTTTTTCGGTTCAGTGAGATAATTTAATTGAAGCAAAACCAATAAAATGCATTCACCGTTAACTTCTGGACGTTGATTCCACTCAGCCTGTTTGGTTCTTTTCTATTATTCGACGTCAGAAGCTCTACCTCTACCTTCTCCTTTATGTTTTGAATTCTCGGTCGCAAATCTCGTCAGCTATACCAACCGCTAATAGTGAACAGGAAATAAGCATCATAAGCCCTTAGTCTACGTGAGGCGGAAATTATAAGAATAAAATAAATCTGACGGTGTAAGATATACGAAAACTTTTCACTTCAGCAAATATTCACTGCTTCAATAACTTTATCTTATGACCCTGTTTACAGTCGCAGAAACCTTTGTAATGAAAACCATTAATCATTCAGCAACATATTTACACCAGTAGAGGGCAATTAGCACAAATATAATATCAGGCAGAGGGTGAGGGAGGAAAAAATAACAGAAAACGTAGGGGACGGACCTCCCCTGGAGGAATGTATCCCCTACCCAACATGATAATATATCAATAGCTTCACCACCCGATCACAAACGCACGACTTTAAACAAATGTTTTCCCCATTTACAAACACATTCAGTACAAAAACCATGTTGCTATGTGATGGCTTTGAAATTAACACTCTTTGCAGAATCACATAAAGGAGTCAATAAAGCTTTCCTATTTCAGAGAGATGTCTAAAGTTTCAAATAGATAATCACATATATTTGAATAAATTATATGCTATATTGGAAATTAATTGTTCTTTCACACAAGCCGCATGTAGGCTAAAGTATGGAGAGATAGAGTCAGACTGAAAAATTCAATGCCATAGCCGGCATTTGAACCACGGATCTTCTGGATACCATCCAGCCGCTCTAACACTTGAGCTACCATGGCCAACGTGCCAACTTGGCATTAATTTTTTCAAGTGACTCATGTTTTCCTCGGTAAACCACTTAGATGTTCCCATAAACACATGAGACAACTACCCCAATGGCCATCTCTTTCCATATCTTAGCCTGCACACGGCAGTGTGAAAGAACAATTAATTTCCATTAATTACATAATAGTGGTCCGAACTATAAAGTCCGGGCCTTAAAGTACTTACAGCATAGTAAGTCGCCATTGAGGTAGTTGTCTAATGTGTTTATGAAAACTCCTAGTGGCTTACCGGGAAAAAAAAAACGAGTCAGTTGTACCTAATAGTGGTCCGAACTATAAAGCCCGGGTCTTAAAGTATTTACAGCATAGTAAGTCGTCATTAAGGTAGTTGTCTCATGTGTTTATGAGAACTCCTAGTGGTTTACCGGAAAAAAAAAACGAGTCAGTTGTACCTAATAGTGGTCCGAACTATAAAGTCCGGGCCTTAAAGTACTTACAGCATAGTAAGTCGTCATTAAGGTAATTGTCTCATGTGTTTATGAGAACTCCTAGTGGTTTACCGGAAAAAACACGAGTCAGTTGTACCTAATAGTGGTCCGAACTATAAAGCCCGGGTCTTAAAGTACTTACAGCATAGTAAGTCGTCATTAAGGTAGTTGTCTCATGTGTTTATGAGAACTCCTAGTGGTTTACCGGAAAAAAAAACGAGTCAGTTGTACCTAATAGTGGTCCGAACTATAAAGTCCGGGCCTTAAAGTACTTACAGCATAGTAAGTCGTCATTAAGGTAACTGTCTCATGTGTTTATGAGAACTCCTAGTGGTTTACCGGGAAAAACACGAGTCAGTTGTACCTAATAATGGTCCGAACTATAAAGCCCGGGCCTTAAAGTACTTACAGCATAGTAAGTCGTCATTAAGGTAGTTGTCTCATGTGTTTATGAGAACTCCTAGTGGTTTACCAGGAACAACACGAGTCAGCTGTACCTAATAGTGGTCCGAACTATAAAGTCCGGGCCTTAAAGTACCAACATGCTGTAGGTCGTCATTAAGGTAGTTGTCTCATGTGTTTATGAGAACTCCTAGTGGTTTACCGGGAAAAACACGAGTCAGTTGTACCTAATAGTGGTCCGAACTATAAAGCCCGGGTCTTAAAGTACTTACAGCATAGTAAGTCGTCATTAAGGTAGTT
Source organism: Mantis religiosa (assembly GCA_030765055.1). Taxonomy (NCBI): domain Eukaryota; kingdom Metazoa; phylum Arthropoda; class Insecta; order Mantodea; family Mantidae; genus Mantis; species Mantis religiosa. The sequence goes on from CM060947.1 coordinate 275,577,788, forward strand.
GTCTCATGTGTTTATGAGAACTCCTAGTGGTTTACCGGGAAAAACACGAGTCAGTTGTACCTAATAGCGGTCCGAACTATAAAGCCCGGGCCTTAAAGTACTTACAGCATAGTAAGCCGTCATTAAGGTAGTTGTCTCATGTGTTTATGAGAACTCCTAGTGGTTTACCGGGAAAAACACGAGTCAGTTGTACCTAATAGTGGTCCGAACTATAAAGTCCGGGCCTTAAAGTACTTACAGCATAGTAAGTCGTCATTAAGGTAGTTGAATCATGTGTTTATGAGAGCTCCTAGTGATTTACCGGAAAAAACACGAGTCAGTTGTACCTAATAGTGGTCCGAACTATAAAGTCCGGACCTTAAAGTACTTACAGCATAGTAAGTCGTCATTAAGGTAGTTGTCTCATGTGTTTATGAGAACTCCTAGTGGTTTACCGGAAAAAACACGAGTCAGTTGTACCTAATAGTGGTTCGAACTATAAAGCCCGAGCCTTAAAGTACTTACAGCATAGTAAGTCGTCATTAAGGTAGTTGTCTCTTGTGTTTATGAGAGCTCCCAGTGGTTTACCGGGAAAAACACGAGTCAGTTGTACCTAATAGTGGTCCGAACTATAAAGCCCGGGCCTTAAAGTACTTACAGCATAGTAAGTCGTCATTAAGATAGTTGTCTCATGTGTTTATGAGAACTCCTAGTGGTTTATCGGGAAAAACAAGAGTCAGTTGTACCTAATAGTGGTCCGAACTATGAAGTCCGGGCCTTAAAGTACTTACAGCATAGTAAGTCGTCATTAAGGTAGTTGTCTCATGTGTTTATGAGAGCTCCTAGTGATTTACCGGAAAAAACACGAGTCAGTTGTACCTAATAGTGGTCCGAACTATAAAGTCCGGGCCTTAAAGTACTTACAGCATAGTAAGTCGTCATTAAGGTAGTTGTCTCTTGTGTTTATGAGAGCTCCCAATGGTTTACCGGGAAAAACACGAGTCAGTTGTACCTAATAGTGGTCCGAACTATAAAGCCCGGACCTTAAAGTACTTACAGCATAGTAAGTCGTCATTAAGGTAGTTGTCTCATGTGTTTATGAGAGCTCCCAGTGGTTTACCGGGAAAAACACGAGTCAGTTGTACCTAATAGTGGTCCGAACTATAAAGCCCGGACCTTAAAGTACTTACAGCATAGTAAGTTGTCATTAAGGTAGTTGTCTCATGTGTTTATAAGAACTCCTAGTGGTTTACCGGGAAAAAACACGAGTCAGTTGTACCTAATAGTGGTCCGAACTATAAAGCCCGGGCCTTAAAGTACTTACAGCATAGTAAGTCGTCATTAAGGTAGTTGTCTCATGTGTTTATGAGAGCTCCCAGTGGTTTACCGGGAAAAACACGAGTCAGTTGTACCTAATAGAGGTTCGAACTATAAAGTCCGGGCCTTAAAGTACTTACAGCATAGTAAGTCGTCATTAAGGTAGTTGTCTCTTGTGTTTATGAGAGCTCCCAGTGGTTTACCGGGAAAAACACGAGTCAGTTGTACCTAATAGAGGTTCGAACTATAAAGTCCGGGCCTTAAAGTACTTACAGCATAGTAAGTCGTCATTAAGGTAGTTGTCTCTTGTGTTTATGAGAGCTCCCAGTGGTTTACCGGGAAAAACACGAGTCAGTTGTACCTAATAGTGGTCCGAACAATAAAGTCCGGGCCTTAAAGTACTTACAGCATAGTAAGTCGTCATTAAGGTAGATGTCTCATGTGTTTATGAGAACTCCCAGTGGTTTACCGGGAAAAACACGAGTCAGTTGTACCTAATAGAGGTTCGAACTATAAAGCCCGGGCCTTAAAGTACTTACAGCATAGTAAGTCGTCATTAAGGTAGTTGTCTCTTGTGTTTATGAGAGCTCCCAGTGGTTTACCGGGAAAAACACGAGTCAGTTGTACCTAATAGAGGTTCGAACTATAAAGTCCGGGCCTTAAAGTACTTACAGCATAGTAAGTCGTCATTAAGGTAGATGTCTCATGTGTTTATGAGAACTCCTAGTGGTTTACCGGGAAAAACACGAGTCAGTTGTACCTAATAGTGGTCCGAACTATAAAGTCCGGGCCTTGAAGTACTTACAGCATAGTAAGTCGTCATTAAGGTAGTTGTCTCTTGTGTTTATGAGAGCTCCCAGTGGTTTACCGGGAAAAACACGAGTCAGTTGTACCTAATAGTGGTCCGAACTATAAAGCCCGGGCCTTGAAGTACTTACAGCATAGTAAGTCGTCATTAAGGTAGTTGTCTCATGTGTTTATGAGAGCTCCTAGTGATTTACCGGAAAAAACACGAGTCAGTTGTACCTAATAGTGGTCCGAACTATAAAGTCCGGGCCTTAAAGTACTTACAGCATAGTAAGTCGTCATTAAGGTAGTTGTCTCTTGTGTTTATGAGAGCTCCCAGTGGTTTACCGGGAAAAACACGAGTCAGTTGTACCTAATAGTGGTCCGAACTATAAAGTCCGGGCCTTAAAGTACTTACAGCATAGTAAGTCGTCATTAAGGTAGTTGTCTCATGTGTTTATGAGAGCTCCTAGTGATTTACCTGGAAAAACACGAGTCAGTTGTACCTAATAGTGGTCCGAACTATAAATCCCGGGCCTTAAAGTACTTACAGCATAGTAAGTCGTCATTAAGGTAGTTGTCTCATGTGTTTATGACAACTCCTAGTGATTTACCGGAAAAAACACGAGTCAGTTGTACCTAATAGTGGTACGAACTATAAAGCCCGGGCCTTAAAGTACTTACAGCATAGTAAGTCGTCATTAAGGTAGTTGTCTCTTGTGTTTATGAGAACTCCTAGTGGTTTGCCGGGAAAAACACGAGTCAGTTGTACCTAATAGTGGTCCGAACTATAAAGCCCGGGCCTTAAAGTACTTACAGCATAGTAAGTCGTCATTAAGGTAGTTGTCTCTTGTGTTTATGAGAGCTCCCAGTGGTTTACCGGGAAAAACACGAGTCAGTTGTACCTAATAGTGGTCCGAACTATAAAGTCCGGGCCTTAAAGTACTTACAGCATAGTAAGTCGTCATTAAGGTAGTTGTCTCATGTGTTTATGAGAGCTCCTAGTGATTTACCGGAAAAAACACGAGTCAGTTGTACCTAATAGTGGTACGAACTATAAAGTCCGGGCCTTAAAGTACTTACAGCATAGTAAGTCGTCATTAAGGTAGTTGTCTCTTGTGTTTATGAGAGCTCCCAGTGGTTTACCGGGAAAAACACGAGTCAGTTGTACCTAATAGTGGTCCGAACTATAAAGTCCGGGCCTTAAAGTACTTACAGCATAGTAAGTCGTCATTAAGGTAGTTGACTCATGTGTTTATGAGAGCTCCTAGTGATTTACCGGAAAAAACACGAGTCAGTTGTACCTAATAGTGGTACGAACTATAAAGTCCGGGCCTTAAAGTACTTACAGCATAGTAAGTCGTCATTAAGGTAGTTGTCTCGTGTGTTTATGAGAACTCATAGTGGTTTACCGGGAAAAACACGAGTCAGTTGTACCTAATAGTGGTCCGAACTATAAAGCCCGGGCCTTAAAGTACTTACAGCATAGTAAGTCGTCATTAAGGTAGTTGTCTCTTGTGTTTATGAGAACTCCTAGTGGTTTGCCGGGAAAAACACGAGTCAGTTGTACCTAATAGTGGTCCGAACTATAAAGCCCGAGCCTTAAAGTACTTACAGCATAGTAAGTCGTCATTAAGGTAGTTGTCTCATGTGTTTATGAGAACTCCTAGTGGTTTACCGGGAAAAACACGAGTCAGTTGTACCTAATAGTGGTCCGAACTATAAAGCCCGGGCCTTAAAGTGTTTACAGCATAGTAAGTCGCCATTAAGATAGTTGTCTCATGTGTTTATGAGAACTCCTAGTGGTTTACCGGGAAAATACGAGTCAGTTGCACCTAATAGTGGTACGAAATATAAAGTCCGGGCCTTAAAGTACTTACAGCATAGTAAGTCGTCATTAAGGTAGTTGTCTCATGTGTTTATAAGAACTCCTAGTGGTTTACCGGGAAAATAGGAGTCAGTTGTACATAATAGTGGTCCGAACTATAAAGCCCGGGCCTTAAAGTGTTTACAGCATAGTAAGTCGCCATTAAGATAGTTGTCTCATGTGTTTATGAGAACTCCTAGTGGTTTACCGGGGAAATACGAGTCAGTTACACCTAATAGTGGTACGAACTATAAAGCCCGGGCCTTAAAGTGTTTACAGCATAGTAAGTCGCCATTAAGATAGTTGTCTCATGTGTTTATGAGAACTCCTAGTGATTTACCGGGAAAAACACGAGTCAGTTGTACCTAATAGTGGTCCGAACTATAAAGTCCGGGCCTTAAAGTACTTACAGCATAGTAAGTCGTCATTAAGGTAGTAGTCTCGTGTGTTTATGAGAACTCCTAGTGGTTTACCGGGAAAATACCAGTCAGTTGTACCTGATAGTGGTCCGAACTATAAAGCCCGGGCCTTAAAGTACTTACAGCATAGTAAGTCGTCATTAAGGTAGTTGTCTCATGTGTTTATAAGAACTCCTAGTGATTTACCGGGAAAAACACGAGTCAGTTGCACCTAATAGTGGTACGAACTATAAAGCCCGGGCCTTAAAGTACTTACAGCATAGTAAGTCGTCATTAAGGTAGTTGTCTCATGTGTTTATGAGAACTCCTAGTGATTTACCGGGAAAAACACGAGTCAGTTGCACCTAATAGTGGTACGAACTATAAAGCCCGGGCCTTAAAGTACTTACAGCATAGTAAGTCGTCATTAAGGTAGTTGTCTCACGTGTTTATGAGAACTCCTAGTGATTTACCGGGAAAAACACGAGTCAGTTGTACCTAATAGTGGTCCGAACTATAAAGCCCGGACCTTAAAGTACTTACAGCATAGTAAGTCGTCATTAAGGTAGTTGTCTCACGTGTTTATGAGAACTCCTAGTGATTTACCGGGAAAAACACGAGTCAGTTGCACCTAATAGTGGTACGAACTATAAAGCCCGGGCCTTAAAGTACTTACAGCATAGTAAGTCGTCATTAAGGTAGTTGTCTCACGTGTTTATGAGAACTCCTAGTGATTTACCAGGAAAAACACGAGTCAGTTGTACCTAATAGTGGTCCGAACTACAAAGCCCGGGCCTTAAAGTACTTACAGCATAGTAAGTCGTCATTAAGGTAGTTGTCTCACGTGTTTATGAGAACTCCTAGTGGTTTACCGGGAAAAACACGAGTCAGTTGTACCTAATAGTGGTCTGAACTATAAAGCCCGGGCCTTAAAGTACTTACAGCATAGTAAGTCGTCATTAAGGTTGTTGTCTCACGTGTTTATGAGAACTCCTAGTGATTTACCGGGAAAAATAGGAGTCAGTTGTACCTAATAGTGGTCGGAACTATAATGCCCGGGCCTTAAAGTACTTACAGCACAGTAAGTCGTCATTAAGGTTGTTGTCTTGTGTGTTTATGAGATCTCCTAGTGGTTTACCGGGAAAAACACGAGTCAGTTGGAGAATTTAATGTCATGTCGGCACGTTGATCATAGTAGCTCAAGGGTTAGAGCGGCTGTATGATATAGTGTTTATCTCTTGTGGTTTTCATTAAAATGAGGCGGATGTCAGAGGCTGCTCCCAGAAAATTCAAGATATATGCTATATCTTTCATACCCCCAGGGGCCTACTACAGTAGGTACGGGCATTGGCGATCCCGGGGTCCCGAGCCAATCATCCCCATCGTCACCCTCTCACCCCATTTGGTTGTGCCACGTTGGTCACCCTTAGCTTTAAGCTTCTTCCTCTTCTAGGTTTATTGTTCTACTTTAGCTTTAGCTGTTTAGCTTTATAAACTCCTGCCTCACCACCAGGGATCTTTCTTCTGTCTCCGTGGTTCCTGTCCCACGGTTCAAGCGCGGCTTCCGACTTGCGTGTTCTCCGGAGGTCTCAGGCGTGAAGGTTGTAGTGGACTCCCTACTGACCCTGTGTGTGACCTTAGGTGCGGAGCCCGTCCACACCGTCATGTACACTCATGTAGCCTCCATGAGGCCCGGCTGGTTTTAATGGTCCGAAGGCCGTGAGTCATTGGGCCAGTATTACCAGCCGGACGTGTTACCGCTGACGGGAGCCCCGGTGTAATCAACCACAAGCCCCCTGAATTCTTGCATGCGTCTGTTGACTGCTGCACGGCCTAAAGTGGGGGGCCACAGGCGGTTATTCCTGTGGTAGGGGCCTAAAGCCGGGGTGTCACGTGGTGAACGGTTCTCACATTTGGGCAACAGTAGTTGGACGGTAGCTCTTCTGAAGTACAATCGAGATCGGTCGTGGGAGGGGTCTCCCATGACGGCGCAGACCGTGAATGTTTGGTGTCTTTTTCTTTCACCCCCGAATGGCAGGCTGACGCCGACGGTTCCGGAAGGGGGTCCTCTAACCATGGCTCCTCCGCGCAAACCTTCTCCATTTGATTCCTTTTTGGTCGTGACCCTGACTTATGAAAACAAGACAATGCGATACATTAGTCCTTTCTATATCCAACGCGAGCTTGATCGGATATGTGGCGTTCTAAAATCTGCAACTCGGTTAAGAGACGGTACCCTTTTGGTAGAAACAAAGAACCAGGATCAGTCCAGTAAGCTCCTGAAGGCTTGCTTGTTGGGTTCCTACCCCATTAGGGTAGCCCCACATAAGACTTTGAATAGCTGTAGAGGGGTCGTGACAACCTCCAGTTTGGACGGCCTCTCTAACGAGGAAATAGCATCTAATTTGACTGACCAGAATGTGTGCGAGGCGTACCGTCTCCTTGGTAAACGTGATGGACAGTCTGTTCCGTTGCGGACAGTATTCCTCACTTTCAAAGGAACCACATTACCGGACGCTATCTATTGTGGGTACGAACGTGCTGCAGTGCGACCGTATGTCCCAAACCCTATGCGCTGTTTTAGGTGTCAGCGGTTTGGGCATACTCAGGCCCGTTGTACTTTTGATGCTGTATGTGACCGTTGCATTTTACGTCCCCATGGCGACGCTATATGTACCCGCGACCCATTTTCTTTTAAAGGTTTTGTTAAGTAAATAAAAAGTTAATAAGGGAATTTAACCCTTTCATTATGATTTCAAGACATAAGCTTATTCATTAAGTTTATAACTTTTATTTATTGATAAAGGATATCATCGGTCTGCGTCAATTGCGGTGGTACGCATCCCTCCAGCTCCCGGCAATGCCCGCAGTTTCTTGATGAGAAGGCCATTCAGGAACTGCGCGTCAAGAAACGTCTGTCCTTTCTAAAGGTAAAAAGACGGTTTGAGCAACTGAAACCCGCTGCCAGCTTAGGATACGCAACAGCAGTTCGCCGCTCTCCTGTGCATGCGACGCAGTCTGTTGCCACATGGACCCTCAATGTTTCGGATGCTTCAACCCAATGCGACTTCCTGGAGACTGCCACACCTTTTAAGGCGTTGGCACCAGCAGCCTCGTCTAGCTCCTCTACTGCCCCAGCTGCAGTTTCACGTTCTGTGTCGGTCAGCACTACTCCCGGTACTTCTACGGGTTGCCGCTCCCGTAGTCGCATTCGAGGAACCGGAAGGACTTCTGTTCAGTCGGTTTCCCGATCCCCTTCTCGAAGGGACTCTTCCGACTCCCGCACATCTGAGGAGTCGCACATGGAGCGACCGTTTGTCGGTCCCAAGTCCGCCAAAGTGCGGAAAAAAGAGAAACGACGTCCGACTACCTGAACCCGCATTCCTCGCGCCCTGCAATATTTAATTTTCTCCCTAACACCGCCGCTCCTCCCTAGCTCTTTTCCATGGCTCTCTTAACGTGGAACATTCGTGGTGTGCGTTCACATAGGGCAGAGCTCCAGCTCTTGTTGAGGACCTACAACCCCATAGCGGCTTGTTTACAAGAGACCAAACTTCGCCCTCAGGATGCTTTTGATTTGCGTCATTATATTCCGGTACGCTTCGACCTTGTGCCGGAAGTGGGCTCTCCTGCTCATGGTGGTGTCATGATTCTCACACGTGCTGATGTTTTTGGTCAACCTCTGCCCCTTAACACTACTTTGCAAGCTGTTGCTCTTCGGCTCAGTCTTCCCGGTTTATCGTTTACCTTATGCACCGTTTACCTCCCCCTTCAGACTCCGTCCTTCTTGCCGACCTCTCTCAACTCGCGTCGCAGCTTCCCACACCCTTTCTTCTTTTGAGGGATTTTAATGCCCATCATCCGTGTTGGGGCTCTCCTAGGGCGTGTGCAAGGGGAACCCTACTTGCTGACTTCTTTGACCAGTTTCCTCTCCTTGTTTTAAACACTGGGGAACCCACCTTTTTTTCCGATTCCACCGGTACTCCCTCCCATCTCGATCTTTCTCTCTGCTCCACACAGCTTGCTCATTGTTTCCAATGGCATGTAGTATCTGACACTCATTCCAGTGATCACTGCCCATGTGTGCTAACGTTACTCTCCCACAACGTTCCCCGCTCGCGTGCATCCTTATGGCAACTCTCCAAAGCTAACTGGGCGCTCTTTTCCGAAGCTGCCACATTCAAGGATTCACAGTTTACTTCTATTGACCTTCTGGTCGACCATTTCACTTCAGTTGTTGTCTCCGCTGCCGAGCAATCTATTCCGAAATCCTCCACGGAGCCTCGGCGTTTGCCTGTCCCGTGGTGGACTCTTGAGTGCCGCGATGCCCTTCGCGCACGCCGGAAAGCTCTTAGGGTATTTAAACATCACCCCACCGTCGAGAACTTGGTAGCTTATAAACAGCTGCGCGCACAAGCCCGACGTGTTTTTAGGGCTAGCAAAAGAGCGTCCTGGACTTCCTTTGTTGCCTCTTTCTCGCACAACACCCCTTCTTCTGTGGTTTGGGAGAAACTCCGTCGTGTTGCGGGTAAACGGCCACCCTCATTCATTCCTGGACTTCAGGATGGACCTCTCACTGTTGTAGATGCCGTTGATGTTGCTAACTGCCTGGGTAGCACTTTTGCTGCAGCCTCCAGCTCTGCCAACTATGTTTCGACGTTTCGGGTCCTCAAGTCTCAGATTGAGGCCCAGGAATTATCTTTCCGCTCTGCTAACCTGGAGTGCTACAACGCAGAATTTAGCTTCCGGGAGCTGGACTCGGCGTTATGCTCCTCTCCCTTATCTGCTCCTGGGCCTGATGGTGTTCACGTGGCTATGCTTCAACACCTCTCCTTTGCTGGTAAAGACTTTGTGCTACGCATGTACAACCGCATCTGGCGTGACGGAGTTTTCCCTACAGCTTGGCGCGAGGCAACTATCATTCCGGTCCCAAAACCGGGTAAGGACCGCCGTTTGCCCTCCAGTTACCGCCCCATCTCCCTCACCAGTACAGTGTGTAAGGTGATGGAGCGCATTATTAATGGGCGCTTACGGTGGTGGCTTGAGTCGGAGAACCTTCTGTGCAACATCCAATGCGGATTCCGCCGTTACCGTTCCAGCACTGATCACCTGATTTCCCTCTCGACTCATATCATGAACGCCTACCTGCGCCGCTGCCAAACTGTAGCCGTCTTTTTTGACCTTACGAAAGCCTATGACACCTGTTGGCGGACTGGCATACTACGCACCATACATCAGTGGGGTCTTCGTGGTCGACTTCCCATTTTCCTCCGGGAATTCATGATGGAGTGGTCCTTTCGTGTTAGGGTGGGGTGTAATCTATCCCGCGTTTTCCATCAGGAAAACGGGGTACCCTAGGGTTCGGTCCTCAGCGTTACCCTCTTTGCCATCGCCATCAATCCTATCACTGAGTGTATTCCTGCTGGAATATCCTCTTCGTTATTTGTTGATGACTTCGCCGTATATTGTAGCTCTCGGCGGACGAGTATCTTGGAGCGTCGGCTCCAGGTCTGTTTAGATCGCCTTTACACTTGGAGCCTTCACAACGGCTTCCATTTCTCCACCGAGAAGACCGTGTGCGTGAACTTTTGGCGCCGTAAGGCGTTTGATTCACCCTCACTCCACCTCGGTCCCCATACGCTTCCTTTTGCAGAGGAAGCTAAATTTTTAGGATTGGTGTTCGATAGGAAGCTTAGCTGGGATTCTCATATCGCTTCCCTGAAAGGTCGCTGTGCCCGGTCCCTCAATATCTTACGTGTCTTAACAGGTACATCCTGGGGAGCTGATCGGACCGTGCTCTTACAGCTCTATCGGTCCCTGGTACGATCAAAGCTTGACTATGGGAGTGTGGTATATTCGTCGGCACGGCCTTCCATTTTGAGCCGTTTGGATCCTGTGCACAATCGGGGGATACGCCTAGCTACTGGTGCTTTTCCAACAAGCCCCATCCCCAGTCTGTACGCTGAAGCAGCTGAACCTCCCCTGTGCTATAGGCGAGATATTCTTCTAGGCACCTATGCATGCCGTCTATCCTCTCTACCCACGCACCCAACGTACAAGCCTTTCTTTGACTCGTCTCTTGATCGCCAGTACGCTGTCAGCCCCCTTGCATTACTTCCGCCCGGTGTTCGGTTTCGCCTGCTTCTTCGGGCCCTGGACGTCACACTACCGCCAGTGTTACCCCGCAGGGAATCTATTTTTCCTCCTTGGTCGCGGTATGACACCCTATTCCACCTTGGGTTGACGTCGATGCCCAAGTCTGCGTTTCCGACCACTGGCATCCAATCCGCATTTTTAGAACTTCAGCAGCATTTTAAGAACTACAGTTTTATTTTTACGGACGGCTCTAAAACCGACCGAGGTGTTGGCTGTGCCTTCGTAGCTGCTGCGGAGAGTTTTACGTTTCGTCTTTCCGGACAGTGCTCGATTTTTACCGCTGAACTTTTTAGTATCTATCAAGCCCTACTTTTTATCAGCCAGCAGCACTCTAACCACTTTGCCATATGTAGCGATTCTCTGAGTGCTCTACAGAGCATTCGTTCGCTGTACCCCAGCCATCCCCTAGTACAGCGAATACAGGATCGGCTGCATTCGCTCCATAATTCAGGGTTCCACGTGTCGTTCGTTTGGGTTCCCGGACACGTAGGCATTCCGGGCAACGAGGCTGCTGACGCCGCCGCGAAGTCTGCTATTTTATCCCCCACTGTTTTTAGCAATTCCGTTCCTTTCGAGGATCTTAGTGCTTCCCTTCGCCGAGCCATCAACACTCGCTGGCATGATGACTGGTCCGCGCTCGTTGGGAACAAACTCCGGGAGGTTAAACCTCTTCCGATCCCCTGGGCCACATCTTCACGTTCTTCTCGCAGGGAAGAGGTTATTTTAGCTAGACTTCGCATCGGGCACTGCCGTTTTAGCCATCAACACTTGTTACGCCAGGACTCAGCACCTCATTGTTCTCACTGCGGTGAGCCTTTGACGGTGCAGCACTATTTAGTGGAGTGCCGATTTTATTCAACGTTGCGCTCCTCCTTGTGTTTGGCACCCAACCTCAGCGCAATGCTGAGGGATGATATTGCTGCTGTGGAGGGCCTCTTTGACTTTTTACAGCGCAGCGGAATGCTTGGTTCCATATGATTTCAACATCCCTCGCCATGCCTCATTTTAGGTTCATCTCGGCACTCCCATTTTAGCTATTTTAACAGTGTGAGCATCTTTTATGATTTTTGTGTTTCCGACCTCTTAGTGGATTTTATTGTTTTTAGCGTTTACATTTCAGGTGGGCTTTTCCTAGTCTGAGCTCGGGGGCTAATGACCTCAGCTGTTGTGCGCCCCTAAGCCCCACTACTACTACTAGTATATCTCTCATAGGCATATATGAAACATACGATATTTGAAGTTTAGGCTCTTCAGTGGTTTCTTCTCGAACCTAGCGTGTTCAACAAGTTAAAATTTTCTTGATTAAATACTCTTACTGTTGATTTCTCCTTCTGAAAGCTTTCCATATACCTATTGTTTAAAATTGCATACATACGCAAATTTCTCTTGTCTACGACTGTGGTCTGAAAAGTTTCCGACCTGATAAAGATACAGGACTTTTTTCTTCAGAATTGCTTATTTTTTATTTTTCAACATAGTGTCCTTGTAGCTGTACACACTGCTCTCATCGATGTTCCCATCTCTGTAACCCGTCCAAATAGTACTCGGTGTTTTTCAACATAGTCTCCTTGTAACTGTATACACTTCTCCCAGCGATGCTCTCATCTCTGTAACCGTCCAAATAGTACTCGGCGTTTTTCAACATAGTCTCCTTGTAACTGTACATACTTCTCCCAGCGATGTTCCCATCTCTGTTACCCGTGCAAACAGTACTAGACGTTTTTCAACATAGTGTCCTTGTAGCTGTACACACTGCTCTCATCGATGTTCCCATCTCTGTAACCCGTCCAAATAGTACTCGGTGTTTTTCAACATAGTCTCCTTGTATCTGTACATACTTCTCCCAGCGATGTTCCCATCTCTGTTACCCGTGCAAACAGTACTAGACGTTTTTCAACATAGTCTCCTTGTAACTGTACACACTTCTCCCAGCGATGTTCTCATCTCTGTAACCCGTCCAAATAGTACTCGGTGTTTTTCAACATAGTCTCCTTGTAACTGTACGCACTTCTCCCAGCGATGATCCCATCTCTGTAACCCGTCCAAATGGTACTCGGCGTTTTTCAACATAGTCTCCTTGTTACTGTACAAACTTCTCCCAGCGATGTTCCCATCTCTGTTACCCGTCCAAAAGTACTCGGCGTTTTTCAACATAGTCTCCTTGTAACTGTACACACTTCTACTCGCGATGTTCCCATCTCTGTTACCCGTCCAAACAGTACTCGGCGTTTTTCAACATAGTCTCCTTGTAACTGTACACACTTCTGCCAGCGATGTTCCCATCTCTGTAACCCGTCCAAATAGTACACAGCGTTTTTCAACATAGTCTCCTTGTTACTGTACACACTCCTCCCAGCGATGTTCCCATCTCTGTAACCCGTCCAAATAGTACTCAGCGTTTTTCAACATAGTCTCCTTGTAACTGTACACTCTTCTCGCAGCGACGTTCCCATCTCTGTAACTCGTTCAAATAGTACTCGTTGTTTTTCAACATAATCTCCTTGTAACTGTACACACTTCTCCCAGCGATGTTCCCATCTCTGTAACCCGTCCAAATAGTACTCGGCGTTTTTCAACATAGTCTCCTTGTAACTGTACACATTTCTCCCAGCGATGCTCCAATCTCTGTAACTCGTCCAAATAGACTCGGTGTTTTTCAACATAGTGTCCTTGTAACTGTACACACTTCTCCCAGCGATGCTCCCATTTCTGTAACCCGTCCAAATAGTACTCGGTGTTTTTCAACATAGTCTCCTTGTAACTGTATACACTTCTCCAAGCAATGTTCCCATCTCTGTTACCCGTGCAAACAGTACTAGACGTTTTTCAACATAGTCTCCTTGTAACTGTACACACTTCTACTCGCGATGTTCCCATCTCTGTTACCCGTCCAAACAGTACTCGGCGTTTTTCAACATAGTCTCCTTGTAACTGTACACACTTCTCCCAGCGATGTTCACATCTCTGTAACCCGTCCAAATAGTACACGGCGTTTTTCAACATAGTCTCCTTGTTACTGTACACACTCCTCCCAGCGATGTTCCCATCTCTGTAACCCGTCCAAATAGTACTCGGCGGTTTTCAACATAATCTCCTTGTAACTGTACACGCTTGTCCTAGAGATGTTCCCATCTCTGTAACCCCGCCAAATAGTACTCAGCGTTTTTCAACATAGTCTCCTTGTAACTTTACACTCTTCTCGCAGCGAAGTTCCCATCTCTGTAACTCGTTCAAATAGTACTCGTTGTTTTTCAACATAGTCTCCTTGTAACTGTACACACTTCTCCCAGCGATGTTCCCATCTCTGTAACCCGTCCAAATAGTACTCGGTGTTTTTCAACATAGTGTCCTTGTAACTGTACACACTTCTCCCAGCGATGCTCCCATTTCTGTAACCCGTCCAAATAGTACTCGGTGTTTTTCAACATAGTCTCCTTGTAACTGTACACATTTCTCCCAGCGATGTTCCCATCTCTGTAACCCGTCCAAATAGTACTCGGTGTTTTTCAACATAGTCTCCTTGTAACTGTTCACACTTCTCCCAGCGATGGTCCCATCTCTGTAACTCGTCCAAATAGTACTCGGTGTTTTTCAACATAGTCTCCTTGTAACTGTACACACTTCTCCCAGCGATGTTCCCATCTCTGTAACCCGTCCAAATAGTACTCGGCGGTTTTCAACATAGTCTCCTTGTAACTGTACACGCTCCTCCTACAGATGTTTCCATCTCTGTAACCTGTCCAAATAGTACTCGACGTTTTTCAACATAGTCTCCTTGTAACTGTACACGCTTCTCCTACAGATGTTTCCATCTCTGTAATCCGTCCATATAGTACTCGACGTTTTCCAACATAGTCTCCTTGTAACTGTACACGCTTCTCCTACAGATGTTTCCATCTCTGTAATCCGTCCATATAGTACTCGACGTTTTCCAACATAGTCTCCTTGTAACTGTACACGCTTCTCCTACAGATGTTTCCATCTCTGTAACCTGTCCAAATAGTACTCGACGTTTTTGAACATAGTCTCCTTGTAACTGTACACGCTTCTCCTAGAGATGTTCCCATCTCTGTAACCCGTCCAAATAGTACTCGGCGTTTTTCAACGTAGTCTCCTTGTAACTGTACACATTTCTCTCAGCGATGTTCCCAGCTCTGTAATCCGTCCATATAGTACTCGACGTTTTCCAACATAGTCTCCTTGTAACTGTACACGCTTCTCCTACAGATGTTTCCATCTCTGTAACCTGTCCAAATAGTACTCGACGTTTTTGAACATAGTCTCCTTGCAACTATACACACTTGTCCTAGAGATGCTCCCATCTCTGTAACCCGTCCAAATAGTACTCGGCGTTTTTCAACGTAGTATCTTTGTAACTGTACACACTTATCTCAGCGATGTTCCCATCTCTGTAACCCTTCCAGATAGTACTCGGCGTTTTTCAACATGGTCTCCTTGTAACTACACAATTCTCCCAGCGATGTTCCCATCTCTGTAACCCGTCCAAATAGTACTCGGCGGTTTTCAACATAATCTCCTTGTAACTGTACACGCTTCTCCTAGAGATGTTCCCATCTCTGTAACCCCTCCAAATAGTACTAGGCGTTTTTCAACGTAGTATCTTTGTAACTGTACACACTTATCTCAGCGATGTTCCCATCTCTGTAACCCGTCCAAATAGTATTCGGCGTTTTTTAACATAATCTCCTTGTAACTGTACACGCTTCTCCTAGAGATGTTCCCATCTCTGTAACCCGTCCAAATAGTACTCGGCGTTTTTCAACGTAGTATCTTTGTAACTGTACACACTTATCTCAGCGATGTTCCCATCTCTGTAACCCGTCCAAATAGTACTCGGCGTTTTTTAACATAATCTCCTTGTAACTGTACACGCTTCTCCTAGAGATGTTCCCATCTCTGTAACCCGTCCAAATAGTATTCGGCGTTTTTCAACATGGTCGCCTTGTAACTGTACACAGTTCTCCTAGAGATGCTCCCATCTCTGTAACCCGTCCAAATAGTACTCGGCGTTTTTCTTTAGGAAATAATTGATCACGAAAGTGATTGCCTCTTCATTTGACGAAAATCTCTGTCCTCCGAGCGCAATTTTCCGATGACGGAACAAAAAGAATTCGCGTGGGGCTAGATCAGGTAAGTCAAGTAGTTAAAACCGTAATTTGTAGATTTTAGCTATTGCATCCGCTGAGGTATGAGACGGTGCGTTGTATTGGTGAAACAGGATTTTCTTTTTCTGTAAACGTGACCGTTTCCCCGCAAGTTCTGCCTTCAGCTTGTCATGCGATTATGCGTAGTATGCTCCTGTAATGGTTTTCCCTTATTGAAGATAATCGATTAAAATTACTCCATGACTATCCAAAAAGAAAAAAAAAACAGTTTCCATAAATTTCGTAGCCAATAAAGCAGTTTTTGCTATATCTGTTGCCGGTGCCCCCTTTGCAGTCCACTGTTTGAACTGTATTTTTGTTCGGGCGTATAACGCTGTATCCAAGTTTCATCTACTGTAATTAATCGGCGCCAAAATTCGGATTTATTTCGCCTAAACTGTGCCAACAGAGCGTTGGACATGTTCATTCGAACACGTTTATGGTGTAACTTGAGCAAACGCGGCACCTAACACGCGGACAGCTTCCTCATGTCTAAATGTTGATTTAATATGTAACAAACACGTTCTTTTGACATGCTCATAGCCTATTCTATATCTCTCCCTTAATTCGGCGGTCGTCTAGCACCATTTGTTGAACTTTGTCGATGTTTTGTTCGGTAGTTGCAGTTTTTGGACGTCCCGAACGTTTATCGTCTCCCAAGCTCTTACGGCCACGTTTAACTTCAGCTCCCCAAACTTCACTGTAGTAAATAATGGTGCAGAGTCCCCATACACAGAATCCAACTCAACTTTGGTTTGTGTAGGCGTGTTGCCTTTCAAAAACCAATATTCAATGACAGCTCGACACTCGATTTTGTCCAGTTTCATAAAAACACACACATCAGCTCACTCAAGTGACTGTTACATAACAGCTGAGCATCAAAATGGCTTAAAATTTGGCAAGTAGCTGTCCACAGATGAATATTGAATTCACTAGCTTTTAGCGCCCTCGTATGTACGAGTCTTCTGCTTTTTATTAGCATTTTAATAATTTAATTTGCTCGTAGTTTAAGATATCTGTTGCCTTTTAGTTCCTTCTCCTGCTGTATGGCATCAAAAGCTAGACATGTACCTACTTGTGAATTTCGCTAATGTTTCTTCTCCCATTTCTATTTCCAAAACTGAAAGTAATACCCATTTCGTATGTTCTCTACTTCACTCCTAGTGTTCCCTCTAAAATATCTTGTACTTAGCGTCTCTCGTTCCTTCAGTTCCTGAAATTACCTGGTTGTAATTTCTGTTCTTATCTTCTAAATTGCATACTCTATTCTTATGGTCTGGACATCCCTCATAATGTCCTTCAATTCTTTTTCTACCCAAGGTTTTTTCAATATAATTTCTAGTTTCTTAAATTCTCTATGTTATATCTTTAGTTGTTAAGCTCTTTGCTCTTATTGGAGAGAGCAATCTCATCACATGTCCTCTCCCTCCTGTCGCACGATTAGTACTCTACTCCTGTGTTTCGCTTTCTGGCTCTGGGGTGGTGTCACTCCTTTCCGTGAACACATGAGAGCTCTCTCCGCTCGGACACAGAGTGCAATCGCCTCGCTGTATGCACAATGCCTGTTAACCTGAAGTTGCACCTCTTTCGAATGCTCATGGTCCTCCACATGGCTTTATGGTTACACCACTCACAGTTTGTGTGTGTGTGTGTGTGTGTGTGTGTGTGTGTGTGTGTGTGTGTGTGTGTGTGTGTGTGTGTGTGTGTGTGTGTGTGTGTGTGTGTTACTTACGTCCTCCAAAGTTGAGTCATTTCGGACGTTGAATGAAATGGGTGAAATGATGCTCAAATGGGTCCAGGGTCAATGGAGCTGACAGTTACCCGACGTTCGTCTTTTAGGATAAGGGAAAACCCCGGCAAAAACATCATCCGAGTAATTCACCCTGACCGAGATTGGAACTCGGGACCTCTTGAACGTGAGGCAGACACGCTACCGAGGCGGGCATACGTCCATTCTCTAACCGATCCTTCCCGTGAGACAGTTTCACGAAACGTCATTTCTTTCACACCTGTAGGACGAAATTACGCCCGGGCAGCAAAATGTTACGCTAGCTTAAAACTGCATCAGACCTCCTTAGTTAGATCTTTTGAGGATTATGACCTCAGAAGACGCCGCTTCAAGCAAACCCGGGTCCCTCGCATGGCTTACATATGGAATACAGAATTATTATAATTTCTCTTTCTATTACAATTAATCTAGAAAATTAAATGTTATGGATATCAAGTAATTCATGCGAAAGAAAGGGCACCACTGATACTTTATTTTAAGTAAAGGAGCCATAAATAATTCTAGGAGCAATTTCTAACATCACGAATGAAGTCAGAAACAAATGAATAGCTCCATACGTATTAGTTATTTTGTAACGAGGATATAAATCTCTCATATTATCGCGTCAGATAATAACAATACATTTAAAAGCATAATAAATTAATAACGACTGCGGATAAGCGAAAGGTATTACATTTTAAAATGCTTTTATCTTATCAAGTTTAGTGTAAGTATATTGGGAACTTTATTCTACTAGTCCATGATCAGTAAACGCGAGTACAAACATTTTCAAATTTTATTTCAAAAGACTTTGCAATAAAATCTAAATAACAACTGTGACCTTTTGACTGACAGGCTTCGGAGAGTTAAGACGTAGCACTTCCTTCCATGAAGTCTTTTAGCCTTTGTCCCGAAGTTTTACGGAGATGATATCGAATTGAGAGCAAGATGGAGCAATGTGCCATACATCTAATGACATCATGGAACTTGTAACCAGTTTCTTTGATTATCGAATAATCTCAAAAGGTCAGTGGCCCCCCCAGATCCCCAGACCTAACCTCACCGGATTTTTTCTTTTAAGGGTATCTTAAAATAAAGTGTACAAGAATAGGCCACGGACAATTGATGTTCTCAAGGAATCCATTCGATCCAAAATAAGTAACATTGGCGAGGATATTCTCCGTAAAACTTGAGAGAATATGGTGAGACGAGTACAAACATGTATAGGTGCTGGTGGAGGACACCTGCAACATTTTCTCTGAGATGTAAATAGTGTAATGTAATCTCCCAATTGTGTATTATATTCTCCCAAAGTTGTACGTGTATTCTATTATTGATTCAAAAGTTATGGCCTATTGAAATTGTTCAAGTTTATATGGATCACACTTTGTGATGGAAATCTGCTTCAATATCAAGGATCTACTACAATGCATTCTTGAATCGGGTACTTGAAGATTACCAGTTGAATTATTGTTTTATGTTTCTTTATGTGTAACATTTGTATAACTCATCACGTTGTCAGAACTGATATTAAAAGGAAACAAGTGACGATCATAGGCTGAGCTCACAGATAAAAATATAATTTGACTATAAATATTGACAACTGTATAAAGCATAATGTATGATGTAATTTTCTTCTTCCTCATAGATTTGGTCAATTGGTTATGCTCATTTCGGAACAGTTCTGCTCTTGTATTATAAATAACTATTAGGTGTTCAACAGCTCTGTAATTGGCTCATTATGGGGTGCGTGCCAGTAATAGTACATATGCTATAACGATAATTACGTAATTAATGATCTAAGACCTTGTTGTCCTGAACCTGTATCCACAGTAACTTAACCCTTTTGTAATAATGTTTTCTCTGAGAAACGAAGATGCAAAAACATTTGTACATCATTGAAGAGTAAACGTCTTTAGGCGCGTTTAGAACTTTTTGTAGGTAGTGAATTAATCTGAGCCGTCACGCTGGAATATGTGACGCTCATTCGCGTGAAGTCGGCTCGAGTCGGCTCAATCCGAACTAACTCCCCACACTCATTTGTTATTTCAGGCTTATGTTGTCCATACCACTATACACGTAGATTTTCTGTCGCACTCATAGCGTATCAACAACACGCATCCAGGTATGTTTTAACATATTTCAAATACTACAGGAGTTTCATTAAAAAAAAAGTAATTGTCTTAGGGCAGTTCTTACAAACGTCTGTCAATTGTGATAACCGATCAGATAACCTGTCATTTAACAAGTCGACAACATATCAATTTCCACTTTATACAACAATAATAATAGTCAAAACGAACAGATAATATCACAGAAGTTCGGTATTTGCATAATTTAAACCATAATAACGAAAAATAAAACAAGTGTGCTAATTGGAAATAAAATTGTTAGGAATTTGTGAAAGAGATATTTCATTTAAGAACTTTATTGACAATTTATCTTTATTGTGAGTAGTAAAACGTAAATAATCAATAAATTAAATGTAATAACACGTAAATAATAAAATTATCACGTATGAACATGACGTTTTGCGTTTAATTTATAGCTTATAGGTTATGTTTTTTCACAAACTGAAAGACCGACCGAGGGTCAAAAAGTTTGATATATACATTTGTTTTTTTATAGAAAAAATATTTAAATATACATTTTTAAAATAATTTTAAGAATAACTTTTAATGAATAGTTTTTAGTTTTTACTTCTGTCGTCTGGTCTTAAGCACACCCAATATTCTTTTATTATTTAAGACTGGAATATATGTGTAAACTTATCACGCTGTGCTGACAATAGACTAGGTACATTACAGTCCAGTCTCTTCCAGGAAAGGAATACGTGAATGTTTATCGGAGCAACAGACCAAGTAATAATTAAGCTAACACACACTTACGACAGCTGTGCATCCCAAATTATTTAATTGTTTATTTGATACAAATTTAAAACTTTAAGATTGTATACAATGTTCTATCCAACCCGTAATCTAAATGTGAAAATTGTTACATCCGCTGACTTTCATATGATAAATCGTCAGTAGTATCATAATCAGCAAAACCGTAAAACTGGACAATTATTTCACATGAATTTGTTCTTCTTAATAGTTTGATTTATAGATTAATAAATATACCCCTGAATAAAGAGGAATTTAATAAAGAATTTTAACATATTATTAATACTGCTTTAATTAATGGTTTTAATAAAAGCTTTATACAAAAAAGTTGAAAATTCAAATATCAAAAAACTGTTAATGATATTTCTACCCTTAAAAACAAAAGACGATTATAATTTTAAAAAGTTTACTTACCATCCTTTAGTTAATAAACATTAAAAAAAAAAAAAAGAAATAAAGAGTTTGCTATAACTTTGGTTCCTCAAAGTGAATATAGTATTAAAACTTACTAAATTTCTCTAAAAAAGAAACAGTTCCTAAAAATAAAAGATCTTGAACCTATCAGTTTAATTGTTTAGACTGTGATAAAGTTTATATTGGAAAGACAAAACGTAATTTAGAAACCAGAACAAAAGAACATTTTCGTAATATTAAGTATATACAAACTGATAAATCGGTCGTATCAGATCATTTTTGATCATTTAACCATGAAATAAATCCTGAAGTTAAATTATTAGAACAATTAAAAAACATTTATGTGACTCGTAGAAGTCATTTTTTAGAAAATTAAAAGTGTTCTAACATTTTGCACGTAAAGTGTGGTTAGGACGTTTGGTATGTAACCGACTTTTGTTTTCTTTTGAGTTATGCTGTTCATACATTGACACATGGAGGCCTTTATCTAAAAATGTTTGATTTTGAATCTATAGATCTCAAAACATTAACTTCCGGTGAAATCTTGCTATAGAATTTATGGATGTGATAGGTAGTGCAGATGGAAATGGTAAATAAAAACATTTAAGAAGTAGTGTAAGACATTAACAAAACTGATTTTCATAAATTACACATCTATACGTTTTATTATTGATTTGAATAATGTACCTGGACACATAGGGTCCAGTTGAAAAACGTTTGACTGTCGCTATTTCTGCAATTGTTTATCTCGATTAAAATAAAATAGAAAAATAAACTTTTATAAGAGTATTTGTATACCCACGAATCAGCCAAGGGTTAGGAAAAACAATTTTAGTTACAAGACGTACATGATATTCCTTACCATTCGTTTGTTTCTTTCTGTCTCCCTTTTGGTTATGCAAAGATCACGGCATTTTAAAGCCGTTTTTAAGGTTTAATGGTCGATTTACCTATCATATCCTAGAAAGAAATTTGTAAATACATAATGGAAGTTTATTTGAAACAACCAAAAGGAAATAGAAGATCATTATTACTATTAGTTTCGTTAGAATAGGTTTTAGAAGATTGAGTAGATTGAACGAACCGCGTAGTTGATACATGAAGTAAGTTGTCCGATAAACCTAACGGGGGGGGGGGGGGGGGGGGTAGTGTTTGGTACGAATTAACGACCGTTTTGAGAATCGTAACCCTTATTTCAATATACGGAAATGTTTTATTTTAATTCTTTATCTGTCTCCCTATTAGTCCTAGATGGCAGTAACTTCGGTATCAAGGTGACACATCAGATGTTTCTCTGATATAGATTATTTGAGAAGCCCATTGCCAAGTTGTGGTAGTCATATGAAGGACAGGGAATGTAAAGGAAAGGAGCAAATAAATGACACGTCATTATCAATATTGTTAACACCAAGACTTTATTTGGAATGAATGAAGTTTTAGAACATGACATTCAAAGTAAAGGTTTGCTGGAAACAGCTCTCTATGCATTATGTGACTTCTGGAGACTAAATATAAAAAATGAGCTTATCAAGGTTTTATTTTTCTTCTTCTTCTTCTTCAAGCCACTTAGCAGCTCAGAATGAAATGGCACGTGTTTAAGTTTTATTACTATATAATCATTATCATATTTTATAATAATCATTATTTGTATATATATAAGAACAAGCAGTGACTTGTACCATATATATTTATTTATGATATGTTAGTTGGTTTGTGCATAGCGTCTTTGTAGCTACGTTACCGAGTAGACGCTTCACAATAACAGTTTTCGTCTTTTGTTTTATTTCTTTGGTATAAAGTACTCCTTTTGTTGCACTGGAATGTTATATAACTGTTACCCTGTAACAAACTTGTCATCTCACTTGTTTTCATGTAAACAAACAGAAAAAAAGAGCATCTTCATTTGTGGTCCTGTAGCTTGAAGGTTACACTTTACCTTTATCTGAAATAATAGTAGTATTGTACGTATCCAGATGGAAAAATAAACAAAGTGTATTTATATTGACATACAATTAGAAAATCCTGAATTAATCCTTTAAGAATTTGATAATTGTCTGTAAAACACTAAATCCTTATTTCCAGAAGTTGGTATCCCTATATGAACTGCTTATGGCTAAAGCACTTTTGCTCAAATTGGTTTAAGGCGTGTAACACGGAGTTGCACACCAATCAGGAAAAAGTTTACTCTTCTCGGACGTAGCCAAACCATTGCTCATTGACAAGTATTGTGCTGTGCGCATGCTCCTGCGGACTTTAAGCAATTCTCAACCTTTAATGCTACTTTGTCCTTACTCGCCTTCTCCATTATTTGCATTAAGCATTTCTCCTTCATTCACCAAGCATCAGAGGGGTTTGCTTTTGATCTCCATGAATGCGTTATAGCTCGGTGAGAAGTAGCTAGAGGCAAATTCGACTTCCTCTCTCACATGTTTGCACCAGTCTGTAGGTAATCCCTACTTCAATTTTAAAATTTCATTTTGAATATGGAACCCAGAAATAAGGTATCAACATTTATTTTATCTAATTAGGCACAAAACGATCATCGTTTGAAACTTAAAGAGGGTTGTCTGAAACGCTTCCGACCTCAACATAAAGGTGGCAGCACTCGTAAATAAAAGCTAGTGTATTTCGTAGTTCTCTGTTGACAGTTGCTCACCAACGTTTCAGACATTTTGGACGTTTAGCTGTTGTGTAACAGTCGTTTGACTGAGTTGATGTGTTTTTATTAAAATGAACAAATTCGAGTATCGAGCTGTCATTAAATATTTCTTTTTGAAAGTCTATACGCCTACGCAAATCAAAGATGAGTTGGATTCTATGTATGTGGAATCTACCCCATTATTTAATACAGGGAAATTTTGGGCAGCTGAATTTAAACGTGGCCGTAAGAGTTTGGGAGATGATGAACGTTCGGGACAACCGACAAAGGCATCGCCAAGGTTCACCAATGGAGCTAGACGACCGCCGAATTAAAGTGAGAGAGATAGCAGAGGCTATGAATATGTCAAAAGAACGTGTTTATCACATATTAAATCAACATTTAGACATGAGAAAATTGTCCGCACTTGGGGTGCCGCGTTTGCTCACGTTAGACCAAAAACGTGTTCGAATGAACATTTCCAACACTTTGTTGGCGCAGTTTAGCCGCAATAAATCCGAGTTTTGGCGCCGATTAATTACTGTAGATGAAACTTGGATCCACCATTATACGCCCGAAACAAAAATAAAGTCCAAAAAGTGAACTGCAAAGAAGCAACCGGCTCCAAAAAAAAAAAGCAAAAACTGTTTTTTTTTTCGGATAGTGACTGTTTCTTTGGGATAACCATGGAGCTATTTTAATCGATTATCTTAAAAAAATAAAACCATTACAGGATCATACTACGCTTCATTGCTTGACAAGCTGAAGGCAGAACTTGGGGAAAAACAGTGACATTTGTAGAAAAAGAAAATCCTCTTTCACAAAGACTACGCACCGTCTCATACCTCAGCGGTTACTATGGCGAAAATCCACGAATTACGGTTTGAACAGCTTGACTCACCAGATCTAGCTCCAAGCGACTTCTTTTAGTTCCCTCATCTGAAAACTGCGCTCGGAGGACAGAGATTTTTATTAAATGAAGAGACAATCACCTTCATGAGCAATTTGTACAGAAAAACGTCGAGTACTATATGGACGGGTTACAGAGTTGGAAACATCGCTGGGAGAAGTGTGTACAGTTACAAGGAGACTATGTTGAAAAACGTCGAGTACTATTTGGACGGGCTACAGAGATGGGAAAATCGCTGGGAGAAGTGTGTGGAGCTACAAGGAGACTATGTTGAAAAACGTCGAGTACTATTTGGACAGGCTACAGAGATGGGAAAATCGCTGGGAGAAGTGTGTGGAGCTACAAGGAGACTATGTTGAAAAACGTCGAGTACTATTTGGACGGGTTACAGAGATGTGAGCATCCCTGGGAGAAGTGTGTACAGTCACAAGGAGACTATGTTGGAAAATAAAAATATAAAACACATTTGTAAAAGTGTGTTGTATCTTTACTAGGTTGGAAATTTTTCAGACAACTGTCGTATTAAGAGAGATAACGATTGATCAGTGAGAAACAATTTAGGAAGATTTATTTTCTGTGACTGCTTCAAATAGTATTTGAGTAGTGAGGCATCATATCACGTTCTTGTAATGCGGTCTTTAGTTTTGAATTTCAGTGAATAGATATTGTCGATATTGTATGCAGATGTCAGTTCACTACAAGAGAGGGGAGACACGTGGCACTCTGAGACCTAACAGAGACTTATTGAGGCTGCTAACCTTCGAGGAGGAAGAGATGGAGTAAAAGAACTACAGTAGACTGTATGTCACAGGCACAGCGACGCGGAGTTCCTGGCTCGAAGACCATTCCGACTACAGGAGCTGTTAAACCTTCAGTAGCGCATTATAGTCTAAAAGAGGAATTAAGACTGTAATTGCCTGCAGGAATTAGACATCTGACAGTCGAAGAGGTTTTAGCAACATGAATAACTAAAATCTCAAGTTGCAGTTGACAAAATAAGGGAATGTGGCTTAGAGATCTTACAGCATCCGCCTTATTCGCCCGATCTCTCACAAATTGACTTTTACTATTTCCCGGAAATGAAGAATCCGTTGACAACACAAATGACGTCATTAATGAAGTGGAAGAGTGGTTTAAAGCGAATTCTGCAGACTTCTACAATCAAGGTATTCGGAAGGTCAAGAAACGCTGGGGAAAATGTGTAAATCTGGACAAGCACATGCCAACACAAACTCTCTAACACATTGTTAAAGGGTAATAATTTATAACTTTACGACACACCCCTCGTATATGCACTACATCGAATTACTTCCTATCTGCACTCCCGCTGTTTCCGGTAAAGCGATGTTATTCAGATTTTAGGTTCTGAATCTAAAATAGTGCTCAAAATTGCCATTGCTTTTAGACAGCAGTAAATAACTTGCCTAAGACCGTGGCTTCAAACCCTACCTAGACGTGCGATCGCCTCAAACAGTAGATTTACTGACATTTCGACTCTGATGTGATCCCCGAAATTAATAAATGTTAACAAACGTAACATTTATTAAAAGTTGCTTTTATTCTTTACTATACAAATAAAATAATTTGTAATTGATTGTTGAAGAGTTTGGTATAACTTTAGTTCCGCAAAATAATTATAGTATTAAAAATTTACTACATTTCTCATAAAAAGATAAAATTCCTAAGAATAAAAAAAATCTGGTATTTATCAGTTTAATTGTTTAGATTGTGATAAGCCCGCCTCGGTAGCGTAAATGGTAGCGTGTCTGCCTCACGTTCAAGAGGTCCCGAGTTCGAATCTGGGTCAGGGTGAGTTACCTGGATAAGGTATTTTCTAGGGTTTTCTCTTATCCTGAAAGACGAATGTCGGGTAACTCTAAGCTCTATGGACCCTGGGCTCATTTGAGCCTCATTACATCAATTCCATTCATCGTCCGATATGACTTAACGTTGGAGGACGTAAATCACAGACACATAAACAGTTGATCAAGTTTATATTGGAAAGACAAAACGTAATTTAGAAACCAGAACAAAAGAACATTTTCGTAACATCAAGTATAAAGAAATTGATAAATCGGCCGTAGCAGATCATTTTTGGTCATTTAACCATGAAATAAATCCTGAAGTTAAATTATTAAAACAATTAAATGGTCTGATAGATTTAATGGTTTGGGAAAGACATTTATTTAAAAAATGAACATCGCTTAATGAATTTCGAAATACCAGCAGTCGATTATGTTGTTAAGTTTACTTCGTTTTCATATTTTGGTAGTAATGACAAAACATGGTGACATCTAATGATTGTAACGAGATTGTTTGAGCTGATGATGTGAATGATCCTCATTAATTCATAAAAACATTGTCATCATTTTCTTTTAACATACGTGAAGTTTTATCTTACAAATGATTATATCTGTATAGTATTAGTTGTAGCTAGCTTCATATTGTCGCGAACCCGTTATTTACGATAGCGCGACGACGCGTACAAACATGTAGTACGAGATAAAAGGCTTGCCGACACAGATAACGTCTAGTCACAAAACATTCGATTTCCTGTTTGTTACAGAACGGTCTAGAATTATTAGTGGAGGTATATATAAGAGATCGCGACACGCCTGCGTTGTAGTCGTAAACAGAGTCGTAACGAGAGTTGTAATGGAAAGTGAACTGTTTGTTGTGGTCATTGTAATTGTGTATGTGACGTAATGTAAGTGTATTTCTACGGAAATAAAGAATATTTTGAATGTCTGCAAATTGTACTTTTAATTCTACGAACCACAAAGTCACAATAGTTTCCCTTTATATTAGCTTTTATTATTGTTTATATTTCGGATGTATAGAAACGTTAAATTATAAAGCATAGTCAGAAGCTTTCCAGAAATTACTTATCGTTATAATGTCCATTAGGTGAAGCTGAGTTACATTCAAAATTGCCAGATAGAGAAAATAAATGGAATTACGATAAATTGCATTAATGAAGTTCAGTGTATTGAACCTTGGATCAATTTTCAAACGATGCCTTTTAAGATGTAAAAATTGTAAAATATGGAAACAATTGTGATAAAGTAAAGTAAAAATACGAAACAATGTCGAAAGCAGAGTCTGCTCGTAAGGGACAATTTGCGCTATCAGGGTCATTTGCGAAGTATATAAAAGTAGGGGAAGTATCTGCCGGGTTAAGTTTGACTTTACTCTGTAACTGTGATGGTTAATCGGAATATTACTGTATTATTCTCTTACCTCAAGACATGTTCTACAGATAATATAATGTAATGACTTATTTTTTATTTATAGTATTTTATTATATCGAAAGTAAAAAGATAAAATTATAAGGCTTGTAGTATCGGCCACTGCCTTTTCTGTTACAATATCCCAGGCGTGTTCGTAAAATGTTTCCAAGGCGCTGGAGCCGTGAGATCCGGCAACACTGGCCTGTAGCTTGGTTTCACCCTTCAAATCTCCACCACAACAAACCCGTTGCAACCATCAGCCTTGGCTGGGCAGCCGTTTGCGATGGATCTTCCTATCACTTCCGCCGCCAAGTGCGAGTTGCGTGCAGTGATCCGTTTATTGAGTGCCAAGGGCACTACCCTCACTGTAATTCATCGTCAGTTATGTGAAGTCTATGGGCCACAGTGTATGGAGGTGAAAAACGTGCGAAAGTGGATCAGAGAGTTCAAAGACGGACGTAGGGACGTCCATGACGAACAGTGTTCTGGTCAGCCTTCGGTTTCTGCCGAAACAATTGCAAAAGTGGAGCAAGAAATGCTTAAAGATCGGCGTGTGACAGTTCGCGAGCTGTGCGAACTTATCCCTGAAGTCAGTAAGACTACG
The DNA here is from genome assembly GCA_030765055.1 of Mantis religiosa. Lineage (NCBI taxonomy): Eukaryota > Metazoa > Arthropoda > Insecta > Mantodea > Mantidae > Mantis > Mantis religiosa. Next base: position 275,605,905 of record CM060947.1, read on the forward strand.
ATTGACAAGATTTTGACCGAACATTTGCATTATCACAAGGTGTGTGTGAGGTGGGTCCCCAAAATACTCACCGAAGACCATAAACGGCAACGTGTTGAAGCGGCCCACCCTATGCAGAACAGAGCGAGGAATTATTGGATTCAATTGTCACTGGGTACACTACGCAACACCAGAAAGTAAAGAACGTTCTCGTCAGTGGCGGCTTTCGAATTCGCCGATGCCGCGAAAGTTCAGGCACTTTCTTCCGGCAAAGTGATGCCCAGTGTGTTCTGGGACAGTAAAGGTTCATTGTTGCGATAGTTTATACCTACCGGCACAACAATAAACGCCGCTAGCTACTGTGAGACTTTAAAAAATTGCGACGTGTCATTCAAAATCGCAGGAGGGGAATGCTGACGAACGGAGTGATTTTTCATCACGACAACACTCGTCCCCATACTGCACATGCAGCGGCTGATCTCCTAGTCCAGTTCGGATGGTACAGTCCAGACTTAGCACCTAGTGATTGTCATCTGTTTCCTGAGTTGAAGTCACTCAGACCGACGATGATTTGAAAAAACGACGTTGAGCGCTACCTGCGCAACTTGGCGGGAGAGTGCTATGACCCACAGCGCATGCAAAAGTGCATTGATCGCAATGGTGATTACGTTGAAAAATATCTGTAAGTTCCGCCTTTCCATCAGTGTAACATTCATTGACAATATACCTATATTAAATAGAATTGTAGACGTTATTTTACGGACGCACCTCGTAGATTGTCAGTGACATATAGAACAGTAGAACACAAAAGCATGGGAACTTATTGTCACTATTTCTGCTCAGTTCACAAATCTAGTGCTGCTATAGGCCTCCGCTAAGAGCTACACTAACTACTATCAAGCACTCAGAGAGAGAGAGAAGATATCCGACTATAGCGCCACAAGGAGGCGAAAAGGTTTATCACATTAGTGGTCGGTACTGCATGCCGGCCGATACTGCACGACTCTCCCCTACTGAAGCAGCCAATGCGTTGATAGTGAACTCTCATACACAATTTAGAAGGGGCAGGACGTTATCTTATGGGGAAACATGTGGAAGATAAGCAACTTTCGTTGAAAGCATGGAAAATTCCGGAATTGCACAAAATATGGGAATAAGGAGGGATTGAAAAAAAATTAAGGTTTGTAAAATTGTGCGAAATTATTTGCAAACAATGGAAAAGCGTTCTAAAGTTTTGAGATAAGAATGATCCTTTCTAGAGTTCTTATAAAATATCATTGCTAATGTATCTCCAAAGTAAGTGTTATTTTGTGCGAGTAAGGGTTTATGTCTTTTAGACAATGTTGGAGAAGTTACATAGGCTCTACAGCCCAATGCGGTCGTGGATCAAGCTCTTCTTCAAGAAATCCTAATGCCATATCCGGCCAAACCACATGGTTAGCGCACGCGCAAACAGCACATACATACCTACTCGTTGACATGCCTAGGTAAGTCAACCAGCAAGACACCAACATTTGAATTACAAAACAGTTACACCTTGTTTTATTTTGCCATCTGGATACTTTGTTTGACTTGGTAATAAAATACAAACATTTCTTATTTTGACATGAGTATTGCTTTGAATTTCCCTGCACTTTATTGTGCAGCACAAACACAGACGTGGGCATTGTTGGGTAAGGAACATCGGCAGAGTAAGTGCGAACAAAGGTAACTTAAACTTTGGTTTTCTATTTATTAGAGTTCCCTGCCACACACGAGCGTATCTTTTTGTACTTTGTTATTAAAGGCTTTGGGCGGGAGAAGCCCATAAGCTAGGCCAACAATATTTGTGGCAGTAGATAACAATATAAAATAAGAATAATTAAGAGACTTTCGTACTCCTTTAAAAATATAATAGATTTTGGAACTTCTATGGCACTTTTATATTAAATGTGTTATTTCAAAGAGAAATTCAGAAGAAAGGTGAATAAAATAAGAAAAGCAAATTAAATTACCTCTTTGAATAAACAACTGCTTTTGAAAATTGAAAATTTGAGGGAAGAAAATTCTTTCTCAACTTCAAATCTCCTAGATTATGAAACAAACATTTTCTTCTCGTTCAAACTGTGAGTTCTCCAGGTACTAACTATTTCTTTAGAATATGATTTTCATAAAAATAACGATAGTTTCGGAAATTTTGTCGTATGTACTGGTGGCAAAGGTTATGAAAAGTGTTATCAGAATAAACATTTTAAGGTTATAAACAAGGAGTGACAGAATATATTTTAAATATTAGAAATATTTGTAGTATCAGAAATACTGATTTTCTGCGCCTTTTTGGTACAGTACTCATTAATTGAGAGTGCATGTACACATTGGTCATGTGACTAGCAATTGAAGATTTCATGAACCTAGGTTTCAATTATAATAGAACTCCAATTAAAATAATACCCAAATTCTTTCTGGTGACGAATATGTTCGAGTTGTTCTCAGGAAACAAGTCAGGTGAAAAGACGATTAGAGCGTACATCTCTCCCATCATCAGGATATTTTAATAAATTTTATAACTACAAATATATCACTCGATATAACACAAAAACAAAGCACTATCAATACTCCTATCACTGAAAGGAGGCCTTGGCCATTTCCTCGTGATGCAGGATTTCAGTTCAGCTCCTCTTGGAGCTTAAAATTGAAAATCCGTCGACTCAAGAAGCACAGATCTATACAACTTGATACTCAAGTAGTTACGTTTCTTTGACCTAACTAATTTTCTATACTCACGCCATCTCCTGACCTGACATTTAATTTACTGAAAACAGTCTTTTGTTCAGTGTTGCGAGTATCGATAGTGTTTTGTCTTTGTTTATATTTGTGTTATATCCAGTGATACATTTCTGGTTATAAAATTAATTAAAATATCCTGATGATGGGAGAGATATAGCTCTAATCGTCTTTTTACCTGACTTGTTTACCCAGAACATCTCGAAGAACTCCAATTATCTGGATTAAAGGAGAACTGGCTCAATGTTTTGTATCGTACAACAATGTATGTAGATAGATTCAATTTATTAAATATTGTTTTAATGAAGGAATTTTACTCATATAATATTTTTCCACTCAAAACCATTTGGATAATTGGCAGATCTATTGTATGATCATGCAGCACTCGACTACATCTTTGACCCAGAGCTCCTAACCTCAAAGTGCCTGTACTCTTTCTGCCACAGTGAAGGAATCATTCTTAAATTTGCAGAACTATCGGAACGAAGAAAATTTTGGGAAGGGGATCCTCAACAGCAGAAAATTAAAGTTAAGCCATCAAAACACTCTATGCTTAATTTATCGGTTAAGAATTTTGAAATATTGCGTCTTTAAAGAGTAGTTATTGCTTAGTGTCCCAAGACTTATGCGTTTAGGCTTTTTAATATGTTGTTTATAAATATACAATAACGCAAATAAAGCTAATTTAACTGATTTTGAAAAAAAAAAACTCAGGCACTCAAATTCATATTTTGTAAGGAAAATATCACAACATTGTTGTACAAACTGTGACGACTTCGACAAACTCAGTACTGGAATAAATAAGGTATTCAATTGCTTCTCATGACCTCTTCCGTAGACTAGGGGTATTGTGCTAGCCTGTAGTTTACGAGGTCGATGGATATTTTTAGAGGGGGCCAGGAAGTTCTTAGCATGGCTTCTTTCGGAAAGTTCGTGATTTGGTGCTGTAAATTTAGGGCACGTATACATGTCCTATACTGCCTGGTTGGTAACAGGGATGTACAAAATAATGTAACAATACATATAGAACAAAGGAGCTGAGAAGGCTTCCCACTGTAGAGTAGCTAAAGGATCTTAAGTCTCCACGTTCCGGCTCTTGATTTCTAGCGTTTTCTGCTAATAAAGATGCTGACTTTTATAAAGAACAAATGTTTCTCTCCTTAGCAGTTGCAAGAAGTATTTAATTTGCATATTTTTTGGTGACAAGTTGTTATATTCTAACAACTATTTTTTCTCATAGTTTACATAAAATTAAACCGTTATAAAAATATAATGTTGAAGTAGAAGGTTTAGATGTGTGCGTTGCATGGAGAGGGAACTAAACTTTTGACAAGAGCTGTAGTTACGTGTTCGTGTTAATTTAGTTTCATCGGATATTTAAAGTTACACAAAAATCGTGTTCCCTGTCCAATTAAAGAAGGCGTGGCAGAGAACCCGGTAGCACTAATTACGTGAATCCACTGGGGAAGCTGACAAGGTGTGGCTCGTCTATATGCAGCAGAAACTGTTGCCGTTCCTTAGTAGGGGGTGTACTTGTGATTTGTGTATATCTCATATACACGGTATATAAATATATTGCACTGTTCACTTTGGGGCGTATCGTCTCTTAACCCACTTCACTAGAGTTATAATAATAATCGTCTTTAGAAAGCGAGTTCAATGATAATGATGTGCGAGTAAGGTGACTAGAAACTAGACTATCTGACTAGGTCGATATGTACAACGTCTGTCTCTCGGCAGTTTATATACAGTGGGCAGGAATTGGGGTGGAGGGGGGGGCTAGCGACCCCCCTCCCGACACCTGTCAGTGTTGCGCTGCGAACTTCATGCGCTTCTGTTTCTGTCTCTGATTGCAGAACCAGACGCGCACCACGTTCTTCTTAAGGTCGAGTTTCTCGGCGATGGCAGCGATCTTCTCACCCGAGGGCCGTGGCTGGACGGCGAAGTACGCCTCCAGGGACCTCTTCTCGGGGGCCGCGATTGAGGTCCTCTTGCGCTTCTTCTCGCCTGCTGGCAACACACTGGGAGCGTCAGGGTCTCGTCGCTTGTTCTTGGCCTGGGCCTCTGCTTCCTCGAGCCAGGCCTGGAGGATCGGTTTGAGTGCGATCATGTTGTTGTGTGACAACGTGAGGGACTCGAACCGGCAGATGGTCGACTGGGAGAGAGCACCCACACCGGGCAGTTTGAGGTTAGCTAGCGCCTTACCCACGTCGGCTTGGGTTACGCCGAGCTTGATGCGGCGTTGCTTGAAGCGCTCGGCGAAGGCTTCCAGCTCGCGAGGGTCCGTGTCGGAGTCCGGATGGAGTCCCGCTGCCGCTGCCGCCGCCGCCGCTGCAGCCATGGCTGGATGATGGGCGGCAGGATGTGCGGGATGGTGATGTGGCCCGTGATGTCCGGGAGGCCCGTGCCCGGATAAAGGGCCGCCGTGATGGTGATGGTGGTGATGGCTGGACATCATACTGTTCATGGCCGCCGCTGGTCCGTACACCGAGGGACCGTGCAGCTGGGGATGGTGTCCGCCGTGACCGCCTCCCGTGCTGTCCGACATCGGCGCCAGTGTCGTCATGGAGGACGTCGAGATCGGGTCGAGCATGTCGAGACTGTCCATTCCGTGATGGCCCATCTGTAACAACACAGAACCTTTAATCACTTTGTGTTTCTGCAAACATCTCTGTTACTGGCGTTAACAAAACGTATTTGTAAAATATGAACAAAAATTGTGAAAATTACAGTTTATTGTAATAAAATAATGAAACGTTACTTCAGACTGGCGCATTCAAATTACTAGTTAAGTATATTCATAAATTGGATAGGTTTCTGCCTATTATTAGACATGCCCAAATTTAAACATGGCGGTGTAGCTAATCTTTCTACAAACTTTTCCATCCTCAAAATATAGAATTATATAATGCTTAAAAGTATGCTAAATACCATCTTAATAATGCTCAAATTTTGAGTAATACATTAAAATGTTGAAAATCAAAAATTTTGGAGAGAACAAAAAATAACAAATTTTGTACTGTAATTGAAGCAGTCAGAAGCAGAAGTTGCTAAGTCACTGTTTCAAAATTGCGCACGAGAGCTGCTCAAAGTCTTCGAAAGTAATTTTAAATACGAAAATAGTACTACAAATAAAAGAATTTTATGTGATGGGTCCTTGGGGTTACAAAGTATTGTGTTGAAGTGTTTCTCACGATTTGACATATGTAGCATGTGTGACAGGACTTAACAACTTTTAATTTAAAATGGATGAAAAGTTGTTACGTTACTTGACTTAACAGCTTCTGATTCTTAATGTTAGAGTTTTTCCATTATACACTATTATAATATGTAACCATGGATAAACTATTACTTTATTTTCACCAATACATCTCTACTATTGACTAATCCAGTATGTACGTCATGGATTGAAGTACAACATTGTCCCCAAAACAACACTCCATCTCTACTACATCACTTCCATATGTCATTGTGGTACCTTCTGTCAGAGTGACATGTTCCAGTAGTGAACGAACATTGTAATATTTTGTGTTCTTAATCTTCCGGAGCCTATCTGATGTGTTTTTGGCACTATCACATGCCTTGTGTAAGGCTTGTAACCTCATTACTCTCCTCAAAAGAGACTGAGGACGATAATGTGAGGAAGACATTGTGTGACAAACTTCTGGTACACATCCTCTTTGGAAATACACACTCCGGATTAAAGTGAATTCAGGAATATTTCTTACAAGGACATGGTCGAGGACATCTTTGAAGTAAAAAGCTTCAATAACTGGAGTGCCATCATGTTCCTCGTTATCGGTCACTGGACAACGTCAATGGTCTTCTTCTGTAGTGAATCTTTGATCAGTTTCACCCATGTGGAACGGACTAAGACTTTATCCATTAATCGGTTCTTCTTCTCAATATTGCCAAAAATTCTGTCAATAGGCGTGAAAGAGTGCCCTGGTACAGATAAACTTTCTGAAAGCGCACTTGAGGAATGTCTAAATGTATAATCTAAAATGTATCAACAGCTGATATCAGAGAGCTTGCACCACCAAACGGCCAATGTGCCAACTACTTGACTTAACAACTTTTATTTCTGAAATTGATGTCCATTCAACATGCCAGGGTCATAATATGTTAACATCTTCTGATCCGCAAATCTTTTAGCACTATTACAGAACAGGTATTCGGAGTGCTTGTCGTGTGTTTAGCAGGATTTCTCAAAAATATTGACTTAACAACTTCTGAATCTGAGTGCTTCAATTAATGGATCTAATCATATATTTTATATTCTTTACCTTTCTCTTTCTTTATATTTTAATTTTATTATTTATTTTTGGGGATGCAGTTAGAAAGTTGAATTTGCTGGAAAGGTGTTCGAGATCTGTAAATGTAGAATTTAGATAACTCACGAGGTTCTTAAGGTATAATATAGAACTGCAGAAATAGGGAAATGAGGGTTTACTGGGAAGTCAGATATCAGAAAATTGGATATTTGTAAAGGAGGATAATTGTCATGCAGAAAGGAAAATGCAGTTAGGGTTTTGTTATTCTCTAGCATCCAAATCAATGTAATCATTATCTGATGCTACCTTTGTAGTTTTATCACAGTCTTATTCAGTCTTATAACTTTCTTTTTACGTTAATATCTAGCAAGGTGAGGCAGTGCCGCGGAACCGTAGGTGACATTCAGTTTAAAGGTTCCGGTGCCGATTAACCCGACTGAAAGTTTTCGTAGTTTTTATGTAAATTTAAGTTTGGATAATGTGATCCACGAATTCTCCTATCATTTCTTCCATCACAACATTTCCTTCTTTTTCATCGTCAAAGTTGTCTTGCCCTCCGACTCTACTTACTGACTTGTGTGTCCTTGTGAATGTCCTACAAACAGGAAGGTAATCTTTGGCAAAAGAGCAGTTACCAGTTGTAGATGTTTATTATGTGTTTCAAATGGGGAGAGTTCTGGCTAGTAGCGAATCGGCGTTGCCACCTCGTTACCCCCACTCTTTCATATTTCCCTTTCTTTCGCACACTTGCGAGTGTTCTTCACGCTACTGCAAATTGAATTTTCCAAAGTTTTATAATAATGCAGTTGTTGAAATCACAATTACAACATGGATATTCGTATATTACGAAAATGATTTAAATATTTAGTTTAAAATTAATTATAGTTTACGAATTACTTAGTTTTCTAATCTAACGAAAATACCAGCGGTGCAACCATATAGCTATGATTGTTACTTACGTTAAGAGATAAATTGTCACTGGCATTATCTTTATCGTCTGAGTATTACAAATTTATGATAATAGGTTCCAAAATCTCGTTACGTGCTATTTCTTTCCAAAAGTAGTCTTCTTGTAGTTTATCTGATGTCTCACGCAGTTTTCCCAGTCTTGTTGTGTTCCTTGTCAATTTCTTCGTAAATAAGTCGTTCAACTTCAGTCAGTTTAAAAATATTATTTCTGTTTTAAACATAATTTGAGCCCACATTAACTCAATTAGATTGTTCTGGTAGTGGTAAGGGGGGAGATGGGTCGTGGCTCATTGATCCAGCTGATACACTTTTTCATGGAAGAGTAACTGAATAATACTGCTTTGAACTCTCTAGAGTAATTAGAGATTACGAACCATTCATAAACAGAGATATGTGACCAGACACGTTCTGCCAGAATAGCAAGAAGTGTATTGTTTCCTCTCATAGAATTTAATAAACTACCTTGACCTATTCAAAGTAATTCTTATCACGTCATGTCAAATATTTACGTTTCAGTTCTGAGTAATTTCAAATATACGTTCACGCCAACCAATAATGATTCCTTACGTAACATCACAATGCATTGTTATAATATAATAGTGCTTTATTTGTATTAGGAAACCTATTTGAGCTAAAAATATGGTTTTTTACGGTTATGTTAAATACATGACTCTCTCCTTCCTCATGGATCAGTTTTTACAAAATATGTATTTTTGTCTTATTGTGAATAGTATTTACTAGAGATTGATTAGTTTGGCGCTCGTCACACATCACTTAGGGGGAATGTAACACGACAACACCTCAGGGCTCTGATTGGTTGCTCACCTAGTAGCACTCAAGGACAAACATCATCCCATTTGAAACAGATAATAGTATTGCAGTAAAAGCATATAAGATGCGGCAGTTGTTGCAGATTAAACTGTTCACCAATAAAAGTCCTTGTGCTGCAGCATGTGGTATCGATACGTGTGTATACAACATTTACAGAAATACCTGCGGGACGTACACAGAAACAAGGTGTTAGGGAGGCAGGTGAGGTAGATCCCTGGGGAGAGACGCGATCCGGAGACTCCTAGGCGAATCCAAAGCAGTTGCTGTACAAATGGTATTCAGGTCATGAATTTCCATTTTGCACGTCTTGCCCCAAGTTTTGGGAAGCAGTCCCTCCGCACGGCGATCGCGAGCGCGTCCCTGTGGGAGACATAGAGACCGGAGGCAAGGGCTGCAGACAAATGAACCAGGGGACGAGTTTATGCGTTTCCATTTACCGCCCCAAATTCTTGTACTCCATCCTTCAAATGACCACTTTAGAGGTATGCTTCGTTGTTGTAATGATGAAATATCTCACTGCTGGGGCGGCTCGGGCTCCCAATGGTGAATCATATGTGTCGTGCATCGATGTCGGAGGGGCTGTCGATTACCTCGTTATCCTCCTTACTCCCTTCCCCGGGGAACATGCCCGGCTTACGTTAGGTGTGTGTGTTGTCAACTAACCGGCTACACAAGTGTTTTAAAATAATTACATGTTTGCTAATTTCATTTGCCTGAGCTAATCTGAGTCAGCGGACGTCCCCCGTTCACTGCTCTCTTCTTGATGTCGAAGGTAAAAGAAACACTTTTAACAATACGAAAACATTGCTGCAATTGTACCAACTCGGAATAAGTCTTGATGTAGTTAATAACGTTGCAAAACGTACAAAAATGTCTGACGATTGTACAATGCAGTTTCATTCAATAAATTCCTGTTCCATTGTCTGCAAGTTTAAAACTATTTTATATTAACTTTAAAATAATAAACATTAAATGTTGTAGAATAATATTACGAGTAATTTATGGCTAGCTTGATACATAATCGTTGTTTTGTGAAACAATGAACAAGAATGACATAATATAAATATAAATTTAGAATAGAAATGCTTGGAATAGTTGTATTTAATATGGAAATTAACAAACTTAAGTATTTCAGAAGGAACAAGAATGTTTCAAAATGTATTCAATAAATAATAAGTTTGGTGAGCGAAAAGTAGTTACAAAACATAAAAATTATCGTTTGATTTAAGAAAAATCTCAATCGAAAATTAAATATAATGTTCCATAAGTGTAACAACAAAAACTAAGTATAAATTTTTTAATTGCTATAGTTGTTAGATTTACAGTAACATTTTATGAAATGTAGGTTATAGTAAGAAGTAATACACTTATTTGATACAATTAAAGAAGCTGTTGACAAATGCAAATCACTAGACTAGTAACTCTTTAGAACAGTTGGTAACACATTCTGTAAGGTATAGTACTTCTTTTGTTTTGTTGATCTTAGTGAGAAAATATATGTGTCTCGTCGTAAACAAAATATAAAATATCTTTGTTAAATACGCTTTTAATCTATTACGTAACACAAGCCATACTTAACAAAAATGTAACACGCGTACAAACGAATAGTAAAATAAAAAAAGTATGTTAACTAGTTGACCCGGCGAACTTCGTGACGTTAATAAAAGCTGTTTGAACTTATCTATTCTGCGAGTAGGGGCGAAGTTTAAATACAACACAGTTAAATTGAAGCTAATC
>CM060947.1:275621457-275753957 GCA_030765055.1 Mantis religiosa
ATAGTAATTTCGTTGTATCTATCTGCCTGCCGTAAACTCTAAATAGCAACAAATTATCTCAGCAAAATATTCTTTATTTCTTTCTTCGATCCTCAACATAGAATCTTCATATCAGGTAGTAGCTATTGGACGAAATGATACCTGATGTGGCCGTGTGTTTGGTGCTCCGGGGTGCGGCGCCCCCATACTGTGGTGGTACATCATGTCGTGTTTTAGTTGGGGTAGACCCGGCGTTGAACTCGCTTGGTGCTTGCCGATGTCCACTGCCGCTAGAGCTTCTGCTCGACTCAGTAGTCCGTCGTTCAACCCGCTGAACAGATCTCCCTGAAACAACAATCACCACAACCATTACTTCACTACAACTTTAGGCTCTGGGGGTCTTTAGGGGTATTCATTAAAATGTGTCACATTTACATTACTTTCTTTATCTACTTTGCAGCAAACTGTTCTTAAAGGTATTGTCCTTTTATCTACTCCAGATTAATGAAGATAAATATTCGAAAACAATGTCTTTATTACATATACCTATCTGTATAGGTATAATGGGAATAGAAGAATAGAGCAGTTTTTGGCATAGTCAAATGTTTTAAGATATGTTTGCTGCTGATAGTTTTGATGTTTCATTCTCTTTGCATAATCAGGAGAAAAGAAATACTTCCTACCAATTGAGAAAACTTATAAGCATTTTAAAATTAAACGAGTAATTTACGAATTTCTGGAAAATGGTTAACTATTCTATAAACCTATTTCAAATTAATTTACTTTAATGAAATTTATTTACATTTTCTGTGTAGTAAGAATTTGTCTTTTACTTACGGCTTACAGTTATCTAAAAGAGGACTTCTTAGAACATTCTCAGAAAATTCGAGATATAAATTTCATTTATGATGCAAATATATTAAAGTAATACGATTTTTGTCAAAATAACGCCCATTTTTCACAAAATCAAACTAAAGAATAATTTGGGGAGCGGAATTTCCTTAAAATCACATGGTTTGAATTCGCTGAACTTAAAAACAAGTTGATATTAGTTTTGCAATTAAGCCACGTATCTCACGCCTATGCATTACACATATTACACGCACATAGGTGGAGCTTTTTCTAAAAAAAAGTTATTTTATTCACAAATTTTCAAAATGTCTATTCCAGGTGGCATCTGTTATGGTATGTAACACTTTCTTTGCCAATTATAAACATGTTAGGGAAGGCAACACGCACAACAATGGCAGAATTATTTTGCACGATGCCAATGGATCAGCTCTGATTGGTGGACAAAGCATGCGCTCACTGCACATGCGTCTGTACACAGGGGACGAACGAAGTAGCTCAGTTCGCCAGCCTCCTACAGAGAAAATGGAGATATTAAGCGAAGAACAATACACTACATAAAAGTTTTGCTTTCGTTTTCAAAAATCCGGCATGGAAGCTTACAGAATGTTGCAGGAGGCATATCTGCCACAATGCGGAACACTTGGAGGGGTCAGGGCCACGTGCTCCAATAGCAGCAACAAACGTAACCTTGATCGACACAGCTGGCTTCATTGTTCATGAACACTGACGAATAACAATTAACAAGTTTGCAGACATGCTACAGATTTCCCATGACGGTACTTTTCTAATTCTACGTGATCACTTAAACATGACATCTGTTTCTGCGAGGTAGGTGCCAAGATTATTGACTCCTGATCAGAAGTTGATGCAGGTGGAACTGCAGCGTCTGGCTAAGATGCATGGGGATGCATACCGGAAAAAGGAACTAAGAGGGAAGTGTTTTGCTACTTCGGAGACTGTCGTGAAGAAGTCTAGGTGTCAAAAGAGGCTTCCAGCACGTGTTGCAGGACTGGCAGAATTACTGGGCAAAGTGCATCTAAGTTTACCGGGAATACTTTAACAAAGACCACACCAATCTGCACCAAAATTGGCGTAATTTATGTGTAAATAGCATGCTAACATTTCTCTAGTAGAGGGACCATAAGCTCGCTTTTATTTCAAGATCAGCCTTAAAGCGTATTTAAAACTACTTCTAGTCGAGTCATTTAACTTCGTACTGTACCCCACACTCACCATTAAGTTAATCAATTTAAAACTTTCTGATAAACAATATCTTTGTCTTTCTTGTAGTGCGTAAATATATAAATATGATGGTTTTCCGACGCTCGAACACGCGACCTATAATAATTGTCGATGAGAGAAACAGGAAACTCCAAATTGATTCCGCAAACTTCCAACGACTGCCCTTGCGATTTATTTTTAGTCGTCGCAAAGGAAAAATTCACGGGAATTTGTAGACGCTTAAAATCAAAAGGTTGGAGTCCGTTGGAGTCATCGGAATACGCGGAATCAAGGTACCCTCTCCTTTGTAGTTTCCCTTGATGATTGCTTCCTCGATGACGTTATTAATTAGCTTTTCCTCAGGTAGTCTTGTTCCATTGCACAGTCGTAGTTGGTTAATGTTACGCAGCATGATCACAACTGGACCTACTTTTAATTTAAATTGTGATGTGGGAGTCCAGGCAATTTTAATGAATTTAAAAACTCTATGGGATAGTTGACTACGTTATCGTGGTTTATAAAGAAAAGAACTCCCCCCTGTATAGTCGCATTGAGATCATCGACATGTGTATATTTTGCCGCCAATATTGTTGGTTCACTCAACCAATTATTCTGGTTAGTGTTCTGTTGCATTATTTCCGGAAAACGCGCTAAATAAGCTCCTCTTTCGAGTCTGTGAAGTGGGCAACTTATCTGGTTTTCATAACAAATTACAAACGTTATTTAATAAAATATGGAAAGTGAAATATCTTTGAAGACTTTGGCAAGGAGTGGAATACCTTTGTACCTTGTTATGCTTTTGTTTGTCGAAAATAAAAGAGGGTGTATGTGTTCCGTAAAAGTTTTCATTCGTTAATAACCTGGTCCATTATCACTTCAGATTTCCTTTTCTCACCTTTTAAACCTTCCTTGGACTTATACAAATATTTGAAAACCAAAATTAGGCAAATCGGTACAGTTGTTCTCTCTATATATGGACAAGCTGAAATGCCTTCTTTCGGTTCGTCATACTGAAGTAGAAACTTTAAATGAAATAAGCTTTTCACATTTGATGAAGAGTAAATAATTGATGAAATGACTAACAAAAAATACATTAATTTACGATAAAAGAATACTAATTTTAATTATATGTATTGCATAAGTTAGGAATCACCATTAAAATATTTAAAACTGTTCTTTGAAAAACACTCTTCTTAACGTACATTTTGTTATAAGGATTTTTGGAATTTTTCAGAAATACTTCATAATCTTTCGGACCGTATCACAGATTGCTTTATAAAAATTTTATTATAACTCTGAAAGAAGTCTAATAATCTTACATTTGTGAATAAATGTGAATATGATAATGTTAAATCGTGTGGTATTAAGTTAAATGATAATCAGCAAAGAAACAATTACATATCTGATGAAATTGTAATATAGAGATTTGATTGAAATTTGCAAAATCCAAGACGTGTGTGTATCCATCAGCCGTGTGTGAAGAGCGTGTTTAAAAACTGTCCTAAAATACCAAATTATAGACAAACCAAGGTGAACATTTGGAATTTTTTCCAACTGAGTTATTTCATGCAACATCTTATGTTATCTTTGGCAACCTTTACGCATTATGTTAGTTGTATATAAAATGATGTTTTTCTATAAATAGTGCATGCAGTTTTGAAGATTTATTCATTTTAACTCACTTTTGTACACGTAGAAATATTAATAAATACTCAAAATTACTCAGAAAAACATTAAAATACATAAAATTAATATTTCCTAAGTTTTTAGTACCTCCAAAATATTTCGTATTCATTTGTCGTTCTCAAATTTTAAACTTTGAAATGGTATTTCATCCCTTGATATATGAACAGACGTCAATATTAACAGGTAAATATATATTTGTATAAATGTTTTGTAATATTATTCCAAAAAGAACTGTGTCGTGACATAAGACGTTCATTGTCTGTTACTGTAAGTTGCAGTGAGTTGATCAGAAGTTGAGTACTTTGCTGCCTAATTAGGAGATGACTCTTTAACAGGAATCAAAGCATAAGGTGCAGGCGCGCGCCCAGGGGGAGAGTTTAGCTGCAGTCTTGTTTGGGCTACGTAAATTATTCCAGTAATGTTTGACACATGTGTCGAGCGAGGATCCTTGGAGAGCTGTGCACCGTGCGAACGAGACAGAAAACCTACTAAGTTGCCCGGTAAATTATTTATGAACCCGCCTTTCCTCGCCAGAGCTCAACGGCTTCGGCCTTTTTACACGTCAAGGAAATCTGCCCCTTTTCTTTAATTTAGTCTAATGTCCTGGAAACACGTGGCCAAATCGTTCACTTATACTGAAACTTGAGTATACTGATTTTCGGGTAGGCTTGTTGTTATTAGCTGCGTCATTCAACATATTTCTAAATTTAATTTGCACGGTAAATTCAGATGTAAGCGCTGTAAACAAGTTGACCCGATATTTGTATGTTGTGTAGCATACGTCGCAGTTTAGGTTACAAGCTCTCGAATTTGCTTACATCTCTCTGAATCTTTAACAGGAGCTGAGCTGTGCAGAAGTGTTCCTTCCATGTTCTCAGTTTTACTGAACTTGGCTTCACCAATATCAGTTTATCATTACCAGACATCGGATCCCGTACACCTTAGTAAACAATGTACCTAAACAAGTACTATATGCGCGCGATAAGAAAAGCGATCGGGCTCAAAGTCCTCATTCGGGAAGTTTCGTTTTACTCCGTAAACATAGATGACACCTTTGAAATTTGAAGTGCGCTATACACTGACATCTAGTGGCTAATACGCTAAGTTTTATCATGTCCGCCATGTTTTGTTTGGATAAATTTCAAGGTTAGTTAGCTAACCAGTTTACAACAATCGTATGTTAGAATTAGAATTTTAGTTCGTCCTTGGCAACATATACATGTTATGAGACACGTCAAAATGTATAAATACAGTATATACATAAAGTCAAATTGATTACATACAATATACACAGTAAGCAGCTTTTCTATGGTTTCATGTGGTATTTGCTTAGACTAATTTACTACAAGAAATGTCATAATATAAATATTACAGGTTGGTGAATGTACTATGCTCCCAGTGCTCATTTACATGGTTATAGTTCTAAAAATTCATTAACCGTATAAAAACTGTGTGCATGAAAAAATTTCTTAACCTTATTCTTAAAGTGTTTTAATGATGCAGCTTGTTTAAATGAATTTGGAAGTTTATTATATAACATTATCCCTTTGCAGTTAAAGCTCCCTTCATAAAGGCTCGTTTGGTGCACTCGAATTGCCAGTTTATCCTTGTTACGAGTGTGGTACATCAGCATTTACTTGAAAATGATTTATATCTGTATGAACATTTGTGGATGTTATGTCTCTCGAAAGGGGACACATCATTATTCGTCTACCTCCGTATAAATGTGATCTGAATGCAATTGAGCTGACGTGGGCAAAACTAAGGAATGTTTTCAGAGGATGCAACGTTACTTGTGATGTCTTTGCTTATCTTACATGCTATTTTGCTGAACTGTGCTTTTCAAGGTTGAGCACACTGCAGAAACAAAAGAGCATTAGCTCTCGCTTCTTCCCCTCTGCCCGCACTACACCGTAAATCCGGCGCACAACTTATCTTGCGCGTACTGTACTATACAAGGCCTAACGTGACATCAACAAACCTCTGTGTCAACAAGTATACCGATGCGCTGTGTGTGTACAGTCCAGAACAGATACAAAATGTAATCTACGTTATAATATGGCTTCCTCCTTATTCCTTTCGATGCGGGAATTACAGTAAACAACCATGTACATTCGTAATTATATTATATAATTATATTCTTATATTATATTATATTCTTATATTCGAAATTATATTCTTCAAGCTGTTTAATGGTTGCTGATAATACCCAAAACTTTTGATTTATAAAATAGAGATTGCCCAAGAATTGTTGCGAAAGTAATGCTATTTACACTGAGCGGGATGGCTCAGGCGGTTTCATCTGTGGTCTGCATTCGGGAGGCCTGGGTTCGATTCCTGTGGCTGACCTACCTGAGTCATGGGTTTTTCCGGGGGATTTCCCGGATCACTAGACAAACCCTGGGTAGGTTAATTACATCCCCCGAACTTCCTGTCCCTCCATTTCATCTCCATTATCATTTCACATTATCTCTTATCTGGTGCTCTCTCTTTCAAGGTAGAAGTGTCGGCGGAAGTCTCGGCGGTGCATGGTAGGATGATATACTCTGAGGAAAACTACTTCCTCCTCCGGTAGGTCGGTTGCCGGTCTCCGCTCCTCTGCTGGGACCATTTCGGTACCGCCAGCCAGGGACCTTTGGGGCTCGACTGCTGTACCGTCCCACTGTAGCGGAGCGAGTTCGTTGTCCTGCCCTGTCGGGGGAAGTCTGTATCCAAGTAAACTGTAAGGACCCTGCCCTCTGTACTGTAGTGGCTCCTTAGGTCGGCCGCCCTCTGTCTCCTTCTCCTCATCCTTCCTCCCGGGAGGGCCCCCATTTGGGGACATAGGAACACTGGGCCCAGCATGGTAGCCTACGTACCAAATCCCCTCCGTAATGAAATCCCAAGCGTAACATTACTATATTTCAAACACCTTGCACTACCTAGTAGAGAGATCTACCTGCAGTAGTTGTAATGAAACTAAAGCTATGCGTTGCGAACCCACTATCCCTGCGTATTGTCCCCGGGACTGATGTCAAGACTCGTAAACTTCATATCCCTTTAAAGGTGTATGGTATCCGATGCCTGGTCATTACTTTACCCCCAAATGTGAACCAGGCACTACAACGAAGGGAAATACTTGCACAATGTTATCTACGTGACATTTGTTGCGGCTATCACCCGAGGAGGAAGCGATGAAGTGAAGGAGGCTACGACAAGCCACAGAGACGCCGGAAGTCCCCACTCTAAAATCAGTTTAGACAACAGTGCGTTAGTGTTCACAGCGAATGCTCTTTCCTTAGAGCAAGCAAACACGGCCTACTACCAGCACGACCTGCGACGAGAAACTAAGAAGCACACCAGAATACTCCTACCGTCCAGGGTAAATGATTAATTAGCCATGGTCAGATTGGAGCGTCTACGGAAATCGAACCTGGGATCCCCGAATACAATTACTCGTTACCGAGGATCTATCTCCCATTGCTTACTGGAACCAGTGCCATCTTTTTAAACATGAATGAGTCCTTATTCAAAATAATTTTATATTCATGCACTTAAAGAATGACGGCGCCTCTCACGAAGGCGAACCACCTGTTGTATCTCAGGGATCGATGAGGGAGTTTTGGTAGATGAAGCGGAATCTTGGTGGGTTTTCTAAGGGTTTTCCGGGTTCCAGCACCATTCATTCCACAAATTAATCCAAACTCACGTTTCCATTTCACTTCATGTATCTGCTTCTGCACTTTCGTACCAGATTTCGCACTGTTCACACAAAGCTGCATATTCCCCTTGACATCCTTCTGACAACAGGTACCCATTTAAGGGCCTAAATCTTCCACACGAGGAGGGTAATTCCCAGAGAAACAAGAAGAGATGTTCAGTTAATGTTATCAACATTATATTTCTCCAAAGTTGGCAATTAACATGCATCTTTCATAGCTCGATTATATTACGTGATTTTTGTCAAGCCTAACATAAGCACGAGGGTTGTATGAAATGCTTCCGACCTACACAAGAAGATGGCAGCACTCGGAAATAAAAGCTAGTGAATTTCCTTGTTCATCTGTTGACAGTTACTCACCAAACTTTCAGCCAATTTGAACGCTCAGTTTTTATGTAAAAGTCGTCTGAGTGAGTTGATGTGAGGTTTTCATGAAAATGGACAAAATCGAGTATCGAGCTGTCATCAAATACTTGTTTCAATTTTTATTTTATTATTATTTATGTTTAAATTATATTTATATAATTTTAATGTAATTAAATTTTTGCCTTAAAATGTGTAAATATGGAATAAATGCTCCTATTTATTAGTAAGAAATGGATGAAAGCTAAACTTTTGTAAAATACATTTTTAGTGATATGAATGCACCACGTCCAAATTTTGTTTTCATTCAGGACTTCTTCCTTATGAAGTTCTTATGTCGAATTGACGAGTTGAATCCAGTAGCTGAAGTAAGGAAATGAAAGCAGTGTTGTTACGTAAAGCCACAAATGTCTCCCAATAGCAAAGTGAGTGACTTGACGATGCAAAGCACAAAGCCACATATGGAGATGGAAGCTAAGCCTGCGCATCGAGAGAGAGAGAGAGAGAGAGAGAGAGAGAGAGAGAGAGAGAGAGAGAGAGAGAGAGAGAGAGAGAGAGAGAGAGAGAGAGAGAGAGAGCAGGTGGGACTAGGCGTCGTTCAATAAATCGCACAAGCAATCTCGGGTACCGTCCTTCAATATTTAAACAAGACATGTGCAACTGCCTTCAGACTCTCCAAACCTCTCGGGGATAAGCCTTTGTTTACATGATTACTTATTTACGTACATGGTATCATAAAGACATAGCCTAGGCAATTAAACTGTGCAATAACTGCAATTTATTTGGATGAAAATAGTTCATTTAGTGGCATCACGACGGGAACTAAAACCACATACGTGAATTAGCTGCACAATTACTATTATATGTAAAATATCCATACTCAAGAGTCTCTATTGAGAAGAAAGGTAATAAAGAATTGTTCTAGTCAGAATACGAGGGTGCTCTGAAAAGCTGGCGACCTCAAAATGAAGATGTAAATAAAAGCTACTGAATTTCGTTGCTTATCTGTTGACAGTTACTCACCAAACTTTCAGACATTTTGGACGCTAAGTAGCTATGTAACAATCGTTTGAGTGAGTTGATGTGAGTGTTTTTATGAAAATGAACAAAATCGAGTATTGAGTTGTCATTAAATATTTGTTTTTTAAAGGCAATACGCCTACGCAAATCAAAGATGAGTTGGATTCTCTGTATGGGGACTCTGCACCATCATTTACCACAGTAAAATTTTGGGTCGCTGAATTAAAACATGGCCGTAAGAGCTTGGGATACGATGAACGTTCAGAACGTCCGAAAACTGCAACTACCGACGAAAACATGACCAAAGTTCACCAAATGGTGTTAGACGACCTCCCAATTAAAGCGAGAGAGATAGCAGAGGCTATGAACATATCAGAAGAACGTGTTTGTCACATATTAAATCAACATTTAGACATGAGAAAGCTATCCGCGTGTTGGGTGCTGCGTTTGTTCACGTTAGACCAAAAACGTGTTCGAATGAACTTTTCCCGCGCTCCGTTGGCGCAGTTTAGGCGCAATAAATCCGAGTTTTGTCGCCGATTAATTACTCTAGATGAAACTTGGATACACTATTATACGGCCGAAACAAAATTACAGTCCAAAGGGTGGATTGCAAAGGGGAAACCGGCTCCAAAAGACCAGAAACTGTTCTTTCAGCTGTGAAAGTGATGGCGACTGTTTTTGGGATAGTCATGTACTTATTTTAATCAGTTATCTTCAAAAAGGTAAAACCATTATAGTAGTACACTACGCATCCTTACTTGACAAGCTGAAGGCAGATCTTGCAGAAAAACGGCCACATTTGCAGAAAAAGAAAATCCTGCTTCACCTACAATTGATCCTACAGAGATGACAACATCGCTGGGAGAAGTGTGTACAGTTACAAGGAGACTATGTTGAAAAACGTCGAGTACTATTTGGACGGGTTACAGAGATGGGAGCATCGCTAGGAGAAGTGTGTACAGTTACAAGGAGACTACGTTGAAAAACGTCGAGTACTATTTGGACAGGTTACAGAGATGAGAACATCGCTGGGATAAGTGTGTACAGTTACAAGGAGACTATGTTGAAAATCGTCGAGTACCATTTGGACGGGTTACAGAGATGTGAGCATCGCTAGGAGAAGTGTGTACAGTTACAAGGAGACTACGTTGAAAAACGTCGAGTACTATTTGGACGGGTTACAGAGATGGGAACATCGCTGTGAGAAGTGTGTACAGTTACAAGGAGACTACGTTGAAAAACGTCGAGTACTATTTGGACGGGTTACAGAGATGGGAGCATCGCTAGGAGAAGTGTGTACAGTTACAAGGAGACTACGTTGAAAAACGTCGAGTACTATTTGGACGTGTTACAGAGATGGGAACATCGCTGTGAGAAGTGTGTACAGTTACAAGGAGACTACATTGAAAAACGCCAAGTACTATTTGGACGGGTTACAGAGATGTGAGCATCGCTGGGAGAAGTGTGTACAGTTACAAGGAGACTATGTTGAAAAACGTCGAGTACTATTTGGACGGGTTACAGAGATGGGAGCATCGCTGGGAGAACTGTGTACAGTTACAAGGAGACTATGTTGAAAGACGTCGAGTACTATTTGGACGGGTTACAGAGATGGGAGCATCGCAGGGAGAAATGTGTACAGTTACAAGGAGACTATGTTGAAAAACGTCGAGTACTATTTGGACGGGTTACAGAGATGGGAGCATCGCTGGGAGAAATGTGTACAGTTACAAGGAGACTATGTTGAAAAACGTCGAGTACTATTTGGACGGGTTACAGAGATGGGAGCATCGCTGGGAGAAGTGTGTACAGTTACAAGGAGACTGTGTTGAAAAACGCCGAGTACTGTTTGGACGGGTTACAGAGATGGGAACATCGCTGGGAGAAGTGTGTTCAGTTACAAGTAGACTATGTTGAAAAACGCCGAGTACTGTTTGGACGGGTTACAGAGATGAGAACATCGCTGGGAGAAGTATGTACAGTTACAAGGAGACTATGTTGAAAAACGCCGAGTACTGTTTGGACGGGTTACAGAGATGGGAACATCGCTGAGAGAACTGTGTACAGTTACAAGGAGACTATGTTGAAAAACGTCGAGTACTATTTGGACGGGTTACAGAGATGGGAACATCGCTGTGAGAAGTGTGTACAGTTACAAGGAGACTACATTGAAAAACGTCGAGTACTATTTGGACGGGTTACAGAGATGAGAACATCGCTGTGAGAAGTGTGTACAGTTACAAGGAGACTACATTGAAAAACGTCGAGTACTATTTGGACGGGTTACAGAGATGGGAACATCGCTGTGAGAAGTGTGTACAGTTACAAGGAGACTACGTTGAAAAACGTCAAGTACTATTTGGACGGGTTACAGAGATGAGAACATCGCTGGGATAAGTGTGTACAGTTACACGGAGACTATGTTGAAAAACGTCGAGTACTATTTGGACAGGTTACAGAGATGAGAACATCGCTGGGATAAGTGTGTACAGTTACAAGGAGACTATGTTGAAAAACGTCGAGTACTATTTGGACAGGTTACAGAGATGGGAACATCGCTGGGATAAGTGTGTACAGTTACACGGAGACAATGTTGAAAAATGTCGAGTACTATTTGGACAGGTTACAGAGATGAGAACATCGCTGGGAGAAATGTTTACAGTTACACGGAGACTATGTTGAAAATCGTCGAGTACTATTTGGACAGGTTACAGAGATGAGAACATCGCTGGGATAAGTGTGTACAGTTACAAGGAGACTATGTTGAAAAACGTCGAGTACTATTTGGACAGGTTACAGAGATGAGAACATCGCTGGGATAAGTGTGTACAGTTACAAGGAGACTATGTAGAAAAACGTCGAGTACTATTTGGACAGGTTACAGAGATGAGAACATCGCTGGGAGAAGTGTGTACAGTTACAAGGAGACTATGTAGAAAAACGTCGAGTACTATTTGGACGCGTTACAGAGATGGGAACATCGCTGGGAGAAGTGTGTACAGTTACAAGGAGACTATGTAGAAAAACGTCGAGTACTATTTGCACATGTTACAGAGATGAGAAAATCGCTGGGAGAAGTGTGTACAGTTACAAGGAGACTATGTTAAAAGTAAATTCTGAAAAAAGTCTTGTATATTTATTAGATCAGAAACTTTTCAGACCAATTATGTATACCTGATTAACATACACAATTATACCTTTTGCTAATATAAACAACATAATCACTGTTTAAGTAACGTTGGTCCTTTTACGTTGTAGGCACATCTTGTAGTTTGTGGAGAAAGGAAATGTGAGCAATTTATTTGTGTTGCCTAAAAGAAAGTTGTGCCGTTAGATAAATACCTCGAGTTTAGGATACATTATTAGGGTAATTGAATCCTGGGGCGCGCATTTCCAGGGCTAGGGGAAGAGCATTTAATTTTACCGGTAGAGGAGATAAATGCCAGAGTATGTGAATTGTGAGCAACAGACAAATTGTAGCTATTTAGCAGATCGTAGCGGGGATATTACGCAGTGCCTTGCCGCAGCGTTATCTTATGCTGAGTTATTAGCGCTTTTCCTGATTAATTTCGTAGGGATTTGCTCAAATAATTTATTGCCTCGAGAAGTTAAACCCTTCCTGACCTTGACTTACGGCTCCCTTCTCCAACATTTCCCTACTTAGTTGAAATATTGAGATACAAGTATCTCTCGATTATCTTTATCTGCTCTAACATTTGTAATGAGTAAATCTCGGAAGTTTAGGCACGATAATCTTTTGTTTCAGATATCTTAACTAGCTCACAAAATGACTATATTCAACTATACGTTAGGTAAAACCTAAATAAATACTTTGCTACTAGAACCTTCTCCTTTCTAACATTTACGTAAAAGTGATACAACAAATACTTGTCAAAAGTAGAAGCATTGTTAAAATAGAATCAATAAGCGTGATTTTGTGTACATCTTTGTTTTCTCTACCTCTTACATATACTGATAGAAAGAATTTAGAACTAGTCCATGTGACGGATGGATACTTATTGTCAAGATGCCATATTCCATTACAAATAACATGTTTATATTGTAGCAGATATTTCAGGTGTTTGTTCGGAATAGCCAAAGAGATTAGTAAACAGCAAGTGACTGGATATTTCCTTGTATGCGAAGGGCGGAAATGGTGTCAAATTTTGGTTCACTTCCAGTAATATTTTCTTAAAATAAATAGAGTTATGTTTGTTATATGAGAGTAACTTAGTAAATGCAAGATAACCCAATGGACTTACTATATGCGCACGACTTCTTGAGCGCTAGAAATACGGTGTGTTGCGGGCAGAGGGGAAGAAACGAGAGCTAACGCTCTTTTGTTTCTGCAGTGTGGTCAACCTAGAAAAACACAAATCAGCCCAATTGTGGTAAGATAAGCCAAGATATGGGCCGAAGGTATAAGATATGTCAACAATCAATTGAAATCTATCTGATAAGCTGTATCCTTACATATTTACTATTATAAAACAATAAGAGTAGAAAACAAATATTCTGACACTTATAAACACTCGCTCGGTTTGTGATTCTTCGATTTCCAAGTCTACTGCGTCACTTTCATCGCTGGTATCCTCTGATATGTTAATAATTCCATCAATTACACTTTCTGTTACTCCATCGTTTCTCCAATATTGCATTTCCAGCTCCTTGTCCTTCTTGCACTATGCTTCCCAGTGCGTCGCCTCTATAGCAATTTTCCACATATTTGCGGCTCTCGTTATCATTACGTACTTTGAAAACATTCTTTATTTTGCCCACGCCATCTCAATTGCATTCAGATTACAGTTATACGGAGGTAGACGAAAAATAGTGCGTCCCCTTTCGAGAGCCATAACATCCACAACATACGTGTTGCTTTTAGATTTGTTGTAAACTGGTTAGCTAATAACTAACCTCAAAATTGCTCAAAATGAAATGGCGTACGTGTGAAAGCTTAGCATATTAGCCACTAGATGTCAGAGCGTGTAGCGCATTTCCTGTTTCAAAGTTGTCATCTGTGTTTACGGTTATGCGAAACCTACCGAATGAGGACTTGGGACCCGAACGCTCAAGAAATCTTGCGCATATGGTATTTGTAATAAAACAAAGAAGTAATGTAAAGTAGGTAATTGTGTAACCATGATAAGGTGTTGAATGTACATGTTTAGGCTTTCACGGCCGGCGTTAATCCAATAGAATGCTGTTTCCGGGGTTGAAGGCCCTGGTCTAGATGATGAAAACATATCTGACGTTTCGCCCGTATCTCCGTCGGGCATTTTCACCTACAGTGTGGTGGACATATGTGGATGACACCTCTGTAATCTGGCCACACGGAGATGAGGAACTGGAAAGATTCCTCCACTATATCAACAACATCAACGAAAATATGCAGTTTACTATGGAGAAGCAGAAAGATAAGAGCACTCCGTTTTTGGATGTTCTAATAACCAAGAGATCGGATATGACGTTAGGGCATACTGTCTACAGAAAGCGAACCCATACAGACCGTTATCTACAAAAGAAATTCCAGCAACCACCCCAGGCAGAAAATAGGCATAATCAAGATATCAGTGAACCGGCTACTTTAGAACAAGTATTAAAGCATTTGCACCAGGCCCTACACGCTAACGGTTATGGAAAAAAGGAAATAATTCGGGCTTCACATTCAAGAAGGACATCAAAAGTCTACTGAGAGGCAGAATATCAAAGCATTTTAGTGTACATCAAAGATGTTACGGATTGCATTGGTAAACTGCTGGAGATATCCCACAAGAAAGCTAAAACAACGACTGAGGTCGGCGAAGGACAGACTGGACCCGCTCTTGATGCAGTGAATTTACCGTATACCGTGTAGCTGTGGACAGGTATACGTTGGCACCACCAAGCGCAGCATAAAAACCCGCAACTGCTGATTGGGTCAAGTTGAGAAATCAACGGTAGCCGAACATGTTTGTAAGTGGGCCATGAACTGAGTTTCTCAACAACACGGCCTATCGCTATACAGAGAATCCATTGAAATCTATAAACACAGAAACAGTTTTAATAGAAAGTAAGAAATAGCACGCCTAAAAATACAAAGCCTAAACCACAAAGAGATTGGTGGACGAGTGGGCGGTCGCTCATACCTCTATATATAGTTCGGGCTCTCAACTAAACGCCAGTCTAGTTGTGAACAGACAAGACTTAGAATCTCTGAAGATGCCCGACGTCAGATATGTTTTCATCGTCTAGACCACGGCCTTCAACCCCAGAAACAACATTCTATTGGTTAAGTTTTTGAATGTTTTAATAGACTTTGTGCTTCTGCTTATGAAAGTCTTAGAGGTATGACGTATAGGTCTCTCCTAGTATGTGCAGAAACAATTTTTGTGTACATCAAAGATGTATAAGTAACGTGTGTGCAACAAAAGAAATAGTTCATCGTAGCGTAAAAATCCTATACTAATAATATTTGTAATTGTGACAAAGAATATAAAATTGCTTATGAGGAACTAAATTTCCATCTTTGAACGCCACCTCGGTAGCTTGGTGGTAGAATGTCTGCCTCACGTTCAAGACGTCCCGAGTTCGAATCTCGGTCAGGCTGAGTTACCTGGATAAGGTTTTTCCGGGGTTTTCCCTTATCCTGAAAGGCGAATGTGAGGTAACTCTAAGCTCTATGGACCCTGGGCTCAGTTGAGCATCATTTCACCCATTCCATTCATCGTCCGATATAACTTAATGTTGGAGGACGTAAATTACAAAAAAAAAAAAAAAAAACATTTTTGAACAATTATTTAAAAGTTACCGCGATCCTGGAAAAGAAATAGATCTCATCACACAACGATTACAGATGCGCCCAATTATCCAGAGTTTCAGGAGAAATTTCTAGATTCCTTCAAGATCGACACCAAAGCTGAGAAATTAATCTGCATTCAACTTCATCCGAAATAATCCTGCTTCAAGTTGGTGCCACATCATAACATCTTCAAACATCACAAGAGCATAAAATTGCGCTTCAACATTTGTGATATATACAAATATATATATATATATATATATATATATATATATATATATATATATATATATATATATATATATAACATTTTAATATACTTACAATATATTAAAAGTATTTCCAAAATAAATGACATTTTCGGCTATCCAGCGAAACTCCATTTATTTAGAGTCAGTTTTGTTTACCTTTGTAATAGTAACTTGTAACCAGTTTTTTTGATATGACTGTGGACACTCAAGTTTATATGAGTGTCTTCAAGACATTTGTGTAGCAGCTGGATGATATCGAATTGAGAACAAGATGGAGCAACGCACCACACATCTAATGACACCATGGAACTTGTAACCAGTTTCTTTGATATGACTGTAGACACTCAAGTTTATATGAGTATCTTCAAGACATTTGTGTAGCAGCTGGATGATATCGAATTGAGAACAAGATGGAGCAACGTACCATACATCTAATGACACCATGGAACTTGTAACCAGTTTCTTTGATACGACTGTAGACACTCAAGTTTATATGAGTATCTTCAAGACATTTGTGTAGCAGCTGGATGATATCGAATTGAGAACAAGATGGAGCAACGTACCATACATCTAATGACACCATGGAACTTGTAACCAGTTTCTTTGATACGACTGTAGACACTCAAGTTTATATGAGTATCTTCAAGACATTTGTGGAGCAACTGGATGATATCGAATTGAGAACAAGAAGGAGCAACGTACCATACATCTAATAACACCATGGAACTTGTAACCAGTTTCTTTGATACGACTGTAGACACTTAAGTTTATATGAATATCTTCAAGACATTTGTGTAGCAGCTGGATGATATCGAATTGAGAACAAGATGGAGCAACGTACCATACATCTAATAACACCATGGAACTTGTAACCAGTTTCTTTGATACGACTGTAGACACTCAAGTTTATATGAATATCTTCAAGACATTTGTGGAGCAGCTGGATGATATCGAATTGAGAGCAAGATGGAGCAACTTACCATACATCTAATGACACCATGGAACTTGTAACCAGTTTCTTTGTTAATCGAATTATCTCAAATGGTCTGTGGTCCCCAGATCCCCTGGCCTAACCTCACCGGATGTTTTCTTGTGGGGTTATCTAAAAGCTAGGGTGTACAAGAATAGGTCACGGACAACTGTTGTTCTCAAGGAATCAATTCGAACCCAAATAAGCAACATTGGCGAGGATACTCTCTGTAAAACTTGAGAGAATATGGTGAGATGAGTACAAACATGTATAGATGCTGGTGGAGGAAACTTCCAACATTTTCTCTGAGATGTAAATAGTGAGATGTAATCTCCCAGTTGTTTATTATATTCTCTCAAAGTTGCACGTGTATTCAAAAGTTATGGCCTATTGAAATAGTTGAGGTTTATATGGATCACAGTGTACATTTTGTGCAGAATTCCTGTCTACTGAAGCGCATATGCAGAAAGATTTAACTGCTAATACGATTGAACTTCCCCAGTCAACTTACCACTACTGACGCTTCGCATCATCATTACATAAATTATTCAATTCTTTATTCCGGAGACCTTTTACTAAAGGAATCTCTTGGCCAAAATTCTACCTTATCAACTGACGGTGCTGTTATATTTAACAGTAGGCCCAAGTGTAGCAGCTGTCTGTCTTGGCAACACAGACCGAGATTAAAATTGTAACGCCTACATCTAACACGGTTTCCTTTATCTGTCATGCGTACTTCTAAGTTTCGTGGATAGATGTCGTGGGTGTTTGATGTAAAGCAAAGGTGCTCTCCATCGACACTAGAGAGCCCTTTGTTCTGCCGATCCTTCATGGCCCTCTCTACAGACTCTCAAGGTCTATAGCCTCCTGTGTTACCTTCACTTCATCCCTTCCTCTTGGATGGATATTAGCACAATGACATTACAGTCTGAGAGAAGTTAGTTGTATAACACAACCTGAACTAATGCTGCCGAATATATACCTCGATAAAAGAGGAAGAAGTGGGAATAAGCTTTTACATAGTGAATTTGGGAATAGGAAATAGAGTAGTAATTGTTAGAAAAAATCCGCATGACTCCTTTCCATTGAACTGACAAGATATCCACGTTAATAATCATAAGGGCCTCTTATAACTCCCTCGACATTTATTGGAAGTCTGTAGGGTGAGAAAAGCAAACAAAGAGGGGAAACGTGATTCAATGACTTGTTCAATGTTATTGGTTTATTATAACTTCATTAGGAGCTACAAGTAATCATAGCTTTTGGGAAGTTGTTCAGTACTGAAGGTGTTTCATATTATTACTAATGCACAAAATTAATTACACAATAACGAAAGCATAAAAACATATACCTGTATCCAAAGAGTATTGGAAGATAGTGGTAAATGGTCTCCTGGTACATGAACCATACACTTTACATTGAAAGCTATTTATTCTCGTTTCCTTGAAAAAAGATTAAAAGTAAAGAAAAGGTGAAATAGATAAAAAAATGTGAATTTTAATGGATTCCCTTCGTTCAATTTTTGCTTACTAGTAACGTAAAATGCCAAATTAAGCTCATTCAAAACTTGTCTCCCCCAAAAGATCCTTTCTCATTTAAAGTCACTTTCGTGCCATGAGGTTCTAATACAAAAATGGAATTGAATTTTACAAATGAATGGAAACCATTCTCTCACAAATTAGTACATCAAATACTTATAATTATCTAAAATAAGACCTGAAGGTCTCCTGGCGACAAATATGTTCGAGATTTTCTCGGGAGTTACGTTAAGTAGTTACGTTTCCTTGACGTAAATTAATTTTCTATACTCACGCTTCTCCTGACCTGACATTTAATTTACTGAAATCAGTCTTTTGTTCAGTAATACGAGTATTGATAGTGTTTTGTCTTTGTTTATATTTGTGCTATATCCAATGATACATTGTGGTTATAATATTCATTAAAATATCCTGATGATGGGATAGAGGTACGCTCTAATCGTCTTTTTACCTGACTTGTTTCCTGAGAACATCCACAACATGAGTAAATGATATTTACATTTTTGCAATTAATAGTAATAAATCTCTAAATTCTATTTCTGCGTTTCACTACTTAAGGGGCACTGACTGAATCATCTAAATTTTTAAAATTTAAAAATATTTAATTCAAAATTTTAACAAACTTAGGAAGAGTAGTTAAAGAATTGACCGTGGAAAATTTAAAATGTATTGATAGACTTTTAGACCATACTATTTTAACTAGAATTGCAGTCTACATTTAACTTGCTAAAAACATATGCGAATTTATAAAACTATCTTTGGATTCATATTCATCATAAAGGTGTGATAATAAAATTTGATTATATATTTTTAAATTTAAAATAGATTTGAGGATTTCACTACAGGTTATGTAATTATTATATTGGAGTTAATTTTTTCTTCTTTTTCGGTACAAATTACTTTCTTTATAAGGCAATGGAGAAAGCATTTACAAAATTCATGCTTTAAATTTTAATGACACATTTTGATACACATTTGTATATCTGAAACTAAAATATAATAGAGTAACTGGAATAAATTCCATGTACAAAAATAAAAATAAATATATGAATAAAGACTTGGAGAAATGGTTTGGAGTTCACGGAGATTTAAAACTGCTGTTGGATAATTAAAAACATATGATCAAACTGGTTCAGTGGTGTCCATAGACTATGTATACTACGTTTTTAAAAAATCGAAATGTCTGACTATCAGTACCTGTGGCTCTTTATTTGACTGGCCATGTTTCTAGTTGATGTAACTGGTCACTTCTTCATACACCTTACTGGTTAATAATATTGCTGTTTATATTTGTGGAATTACAGGTCTTCTCGAAGCAACAAAATAGAAAACAATTTGGAAAATATAACCAGAATACTTGCAGCCAAAAAATGGACAGGTAAAGGATTTGAAGTGGACTTTAGTGTTATATTTAATACTCAATATGATAATAGACACTAAATTACACTGCAACATTAACTGGCTGACATTTAATGATCTTGTCCTGATAAAAAGCAACCTATTTTTTCTCTAAACAGCAATATTCCATTTGTGTAATTAGTTATAGAAGTACCAATCTTTGAACATCTTCTGTTTTCTCTTTGCTCTCCTTCCCTCTATCCCTCGTTCACTCTATTTATTGGTACAAAAATTGAGTAAGCGGAAAGAAGGTACGTCATGTCAGTCACATGGAGTGGTTTTCCAAGTGTTACCTCTATTCCGTACACTACCATACCTGTTTCCCGGACGCGTAAGTTATTGAGCGACTGGAATCGATGTCGAGGGGGGGCGGGGGTGGCGGGGAGAAGGGGCAAGTTTTGAAAGTCAGTCCGCGTTCTGCGGAGAGCTAGAGCAAACATACTCGACTCGGCTTGCTTCTGCTTCACACAATATAGTAGAGCTGAAACAACCTTTCTCACCTCCATTGTAATCTTCAGTACCATCCTGATACTGCGACTGCTACAGAAGGGTCTGGTGAGCTTTGCTGTTAACCGGGTTTGCAGCAACCCGCATAACTTATGTTGGAGAAGTTGCCGCTCTGGTAAGGGGCAGGGGCAGTAGGACGTTTGCTAAGCGACTTACATTAGGCTGGAGCCATGTGCTGTGATTTGCGGCCATATGGTTTCAAGATCATACTATTGGGGTTTCGGTATATTTGGTCCAAGTATAGCACCGATGTCCACTTAGAATTCTGAGAATTGAAGGAGGATAGGTTCACGAAATAATATTCGAGAAGCAGGGAGCGTATTGCTAAACATTTCACATTCTTTCTTGGATATTTAACGAGTATAACTGAGTTTCTCATTGGTTATGTATACGTACCAGGATAAAATAGCCTCAGCATTCACATGTACTAACTGGATGTGTTGAACATTAACAGCATTTTCGTCACTGCAGAGGCTTATAATATTATTCGGCCATTATCATTCAGCTGATGATAATTTCACGTTATTTTTCCAGTTCTACTGCGGTTGCTTAAGTGGGACGCTTTTCATACATGCAGCATATCAATAATTTCCGTATCTTAGCCGTTCCATGATAATTCTAGTAAAGTAGTATTCACATTAAGGAAGCGCTAGTTGCCAACTCAAGCATATTGACACAAGATGTGTTTCAGCGGCACAAAAATATTGAGAACATAAAGACCCTTCATATGTAGGCCACCTAACCTACTCCTCAAATATTCGTCAAACTGTTAAAGAATTTAACAGATATCTCAACTCGCAAGTCAAGTTTATAACAAATAGAAATTAAAACTCTGACTTTTTAAAGTGAAAACTCCTTTAGGCGCGTTTAGCACTTTTTGTGGGTAGTGAATTAAACTGAGCCGTCACGCTGGAATATGTGATGCTTATTCGGGTGCAGTCGGCTCGAGTCGGCTCAATCCGTACATTCTTACAAATGTCTGTCAAGTGCCACTAATTGATCCGACAGATAACCTTCTGTAATTTAACAAGTCGACAACATGTCAAATTCCACTTTAAACAATAATAATAGTCAAAACGAACAGATAATATCGCAGAAGTTCGGTATTTGAATAATTACAACCATAATAACGAAAAATAAAACGAGTGTGCTAATGGGAAATAAAAGTGTTAGGAATTCGTTAAGGAGATATTTCATTAAAAACTCGTTATTTTTATTTACTTTATTTTTATTGTGAATAGTAAAACGTAAAACATCAATAAATTAAATGTAATAACACGTAAATAATAAAATTATCACACATTAAAATGACGTTTTGCGTGTATTTTTATTTATAACTTATAGGTTATATGTTTCCACAAACTGAAAGACCGAGCGAGGGTCAAAAGATTTGATATATAAATTTGATTTTTATAGAAAAAGGATTTAAATGTATATTATTTAGTTTGGAAAATAAAAATTTAAACATAAAAGATCAGACTAAAAAATACGTAAACAAACATTTCCGAATATTCAAAAAATATGAAAATGAGCAAATGGATGTAATATAATTATAAGATATGTATGAACTTGTATTTTTATCAAAAATAAAAATGCAATGAAATGTGTGTATCAGCAAGAAACAAAATATGAAAAAGATTGTGAAATAGCAAGTATTTTAATATGAAAATAAAATGCATGTAAAATAGTATATTATGGGAATTGAGTTTACTTCCTTTATACATCATTTATGTATAGCCCTGTTAGTACAGTCTCAAGTCCGTCGTCATTCAGTTGTTTTAGAG
Organism: Mantis religiosa; assembly: GCA_030765055.1. Classification (NCBI taxonomy): domain Eukaryota; kingdom Metazoa; phylum Arthropoda; class Insecta; order Mantodea; family Mantidae; genus Mantis; species Mantis religiosa. Next base: position 275,643,508 of record CM060947.1, read on the forward strand.
TATTTTCATTTGCGAGCGAGTACACTTAGCGTAAGACAACTGGCGTCTTTGCCCAACAATCAGTGTCAACATTAAAGTTTTGAAAATAAGTTTTAAGCATAATTTATAATGCATAGTTTTTAAGTTTTCACTTCTGTCGTGTGGTCTTAAGTACACACAATTTTTATTTAACTCTTTAATTTGAAGGGGAAGGGCATTTGTGAGTAAGAATAATTTGGTTAAATTTATAAGGTTTCTCTTCATCCTCCACTGCAGATCATTCTTACTCCATACAGGAAACGCAGATATTTTTCAGAAATGTGGGCTAAGTCATTTCTTAACACAGTTGTACTCAAAGTTCTTGAAGAATTTTTTTTGAACTGGCATCTTTACAATTATGTTCCGTTATGACGCAGGTTTTCTGTGTAGTATTGAACTGCGGACTGTCATGTTCCCCAGCAAGGCACCACAGACGTAAGATCCAGTGGGATGTTAGGACTTTTACAATCATTTTACGTGACTTGATGAACGCTTTTCCCCATTAGAAATCAATGTATCAGTGTCAGGAAGCAAGATCTTAATTTCCTCACACATTCTATGCAATCCAGGCACAACACATGTATCATGAGTCACTTCGGGATAGCTAACTGCAAGTCCTTCTGCTGCTCTTTTATACAGACTGTTTCAAAACCACACCGAACGATTATAGCTGTTTCGTGGTTTATAACTTAACTAGTCCGAATGTCGGTAACGTGGCTTCGAAGTTCTGTTAGGTATAATCTTATGCATAATCAAATATCACATGATTCTGTGATTAGACAGAGCAGGAACCACTGGTGTGCGAACCTCAAGAGTTGTTATGAGACGCACAGGCCACGAAGACAAAAACATTACTCCTTGCTGTTTATCAGTGACCCTAGCCTCACTTTGAGGTAATGGGGCAAAGGGCAGTTACATGTGAAAAAGTCGACTAATAAATCTGACAGTTTCAAGATTGCTCATTAAGCTATGATCTTAATAGTACAGTACTTTCAACTAGTTACTGTAAAATCAACAGCTTCCTTATCAGTTACAAATGCTTTATGTAGTATTATTAAACACATCGAAATAAAATGCATGTCTCATTGCATAAAGAATTTAGTTTTGGTTAACTATATCTACAATTCTTTGATATTATGCTCTGTTCTGTTTATCATTTAATGCTTCCAACCTCTATCTCACTAACATTAACGTCCCTCTAAAAGGTTTAAGTTGCATATGTCCACCAGCTTATTTGCCATCATCGACTGTTATAACGGAATGTTGGAATATACTAAAGAATAGCTTCTTTATTGCGGTTTCTTAAGCCAAAGAAATTCTTAATAGTAGAAAGCTACCGCGGAGTATGTCGGTGTGTTTACAAACTTCCACAGCACGCGGCACGCTGTGTCACCTACCTGCGAAATTCGATAGCGTGAGGCACGCGGCGTTTTTCCTGTAACTGCCTAATCCACACTCATTATGCAGCGTTTCTTATGCGGCTATATTGGTGGTAAAAATGTTTCACATAGAAGCTCAGCGACTAATTCTATGCATTCGTTCGGTGTCGTTTCGAAACACTCTCTATATGGTGCAGCATCAGTGAAAAATAACAAAACTGCTTCATATCGTACGCCATTTGGTAGCATCTGCTTTGATAACTAACATGGCAAAGTTACATGGTTTGTAGTACAAATGTCTTGGCACATCGGTAGAAAACATGACTTTGAAATTTCAGAATTGTTCGTCAATATACCTATAACACATTTCAGAGAAACTTTCTTTTCCGTGACGCGAGAATATTTTCTAAGTCCAAAGGTGCACGAATACGTACGCGCAAGCAGACGAACAGCCGGTTCTGGCGTTGTAGCCAACCTCTGCAAAAATGCCCCAGACATAGGTGACGCAGTTCGTGTACAAGGGAACATGGTTTGAGCAGGCGAAGTTATTGCCCGGTCAAATTTTGTTACTGCTTTGCACTTAAACAATTCTACGACACGACGATGATGGAAATGAAATGAAATGAAATGTGTAGTGTTTAACGCCCGGTTTTATTACATACGGCACTGCAGGCGAGGACACTGATGATACATGAGATGAAGACGGAGCACCGGTGGAATGAGATGGTGGGGGAAACCGGAGATCCCGGAGAAAACCCACCCCAACGCCGTGTTTACCACCACAAATCTCACTTTGCGGTCGCCTGGAATCGAACCCGGGCCGCCTGACGTTAATGGAGTGCTCCGTAGGAAATACATGTATGAGTTCACGGACTGTATCGGACTGGTTCGGCTACTGCCGCGAAGTGTGCATGATGTCAAATGATACCAAGTATACCACAAGGGGGGAATTTGGCGGTCCCGGTCACGTCGTTCAAATCGACGAATGCAAAATTGGAGGACGCAAGTTTCATCGCAGGCGCGTAGTAGAGGGCAATTGGATCTTGAGGATGATCGGCATGGAAAGGAATGAGGTGCGGATGACGATATGCTCCAGCAACAGGAGGGATGCAAATACGCTCTATTGTCTAATTGCAGCGCCCACGATGAAACTTGCGTGGTCCTATTTTGCATTCGTCGATTTGAACGACACGACCCCCTTGCAGTAATACTTGGTATCATTTGACATCATGCATACTTCGCGGCAGTAGCCGAACCAGTCCAATACAGTCCGTGAACTCATACATGTATTTCCTACGGAACACTCCATTATCGTCGTGTTGTAGTATTATTTATGTGCAAAGCAGTGAATGAGTAACAAAATTTTACCGGGCGATACCTTAGCCTGCTCAAGCCATGTTAGTGTTGAGTTAGCTAGGTGGTGCAATTTAGCTACTACTTTGTGTTAGTCTGCTACAAGTATGACTATTGACAGCATTGCGTTCAGTGGAAAAACAAGCATAGTTTTACTGCACTGAATTGTTTTAATATGTCTACATTGCGCAGTAAGTAAATAAACAAACAATTAATAAGGTAGAAAGAATGAAATCCAACACGAAATTGCACTAAAAGGTAAAGACTTTATATTAAAAATTTTGGTTGTATATAAAAATATCAAAAAGTGTGAAGGACTTAGAAAAAATTCGCCGCTTCGCATATTAGAAAGAAGAGCCCACATTTCTTATTTTCGTGGCAGTTGGATCTGTAGTTTCAACTGTGCTCACACATATTTTTTCATTATCACAAATTTTGCGTATATATGTTACAGTTTCTTCGTGGCACTTGGGAAGGTGATGTTTCCGTAAAGTTCATTCATCAAATGTATCAATATTTGTACATTTTCTCAGGATACTTTACCTGAGGTTGCTTCACTTTCGAGATGGGCATGTCCGCTGAAACTAATACTCTGCACAAATCCTCATAATACCCTGAAAATTTAGGAGGTTCTGCTGAAAAACTTGCTACTGGATCATTAATGAAAGATTGCGAAACAGATGTCTTATGTACGCTGTATCCCTTGCCAACCTTGATCTGCCGTTATAGCTTTACATAATACATATCTGACAATACAGGATTTTACCATTACAACTGAAAACGTCCATAGCTTCCTCAGCATGTTGTTGCAAACCATAATTCAGTACGTTTCACTCCTTTTCACTTGTCGTTCGATATAACTTAACGTTGGAGGTTTTCTATTATCCTGAAAGATGAATATTTAATAACTCTAAGCTCTATGTACTCTGTACTCATTTGAACATCATTTCATTCATCGTCGGTTATGACTTAACGTTGGAGGTTTTCCCTTATCCTGAGAGATGAATGTCTGGTAACTCTAAGCTCTATGTACCCTGTACTCATTTGAACATCATTTCATTCATCGTCCGATATGACTTAACGTTTGAGGTTTTCCCTTATCCTGAAAGATGAATGTCTATTAACTCTAAGCTCTATGTACCCTGTGCTTATTTGTACATCATTTCATTCGTCGTCCAATTTGACAAAGTTGGAGGTTTTCCCTTATCCTGAAATATTAATGTCTGGTAACTCTAAGCTCTATGTACCCTGTACTTATTTGAACATCATTTCATTAATCGTCGGTTATGACAAAGTTGGAGGTTTTGCCTTATCCTGAAAGATGGATGTCTGGTAACTCTAAGCTCTATGTACCCTGTACTCATTTGTACATCATTTCATTCGTCGTCCAATTTGACAAAGTTGGAGGTTTTCCCTTATCCTGAAAGATGAATGTCTGGTAACTCTAAGCTCTATGTATCCTGTACTCATTTGTACATCATTTCATTCGTCGTCCAATATGACAACGTTGGAGGTTTTCCCTCATCCCGAAAGATAAATGTCTGGTAACTCTAAGCTCTATGTACCCTGTACTCATTTGTACATCATTTCATTCGTCGTCCAATATGACAACGTTGGAGGTTTTCCCTCATCCCGAAAGATAAATGTCTGGTAACTCTAAGCTCTATGTACCCTGTACTTATTTGAACATCATCTCATGCATCGTCGGATATGACTTAACGCTGGAGGGTGTAAATTAGAATAAAATATCCTAGTGCCGGTAATAGAAACACCAATTCTCAGTATAAAGCTCTAGAACTGCGTGACATGGCATCCCTAGTTCTGACCAAATGATCTCGTTCATCACTACTTTCTCCCCAGTCCGCTTCTCAGAGACAGAGGTTCGCGTGGAACCCTTAACCGCTTAACAGAACGTTAATTCGCCCTTCTGTTTAAAACAGATGTCTTTTTTTCTGCTCTTTTTCAAGGTTTTATAATTATATGACGTTAAACCAGATCAAACAGAGTTAGAAGTTTAAATGGAGCAGAAGTCTTATCAGAAGAAAGTTTAGCTACAGCTGTCGTGTTTGTATAAGCAGAAGTAGATTTTCTTTGGAATATCTGTAACTGTAGGAACGGGGACTGACCATCCGACATGTAGATACAAGGGAATGGTGCAGTTTTCCATCATCCAGCTGTTCATACATCTCCTAGCAGCTAAATCCCGAAACAAAAGAGAGAGGGCGAGCAGACAAACTTTACTCTGCTCTCTCCCCTCTCCCAGTGTCCGGACGGCAATGAAATATTTATGAGCCCTTGTGCTAGGGAGTTGTAAGTCCAAGTGAACTGCAACGCAGCGCGCCATCTTCTTCTAGGTACTCGGGGCGCATGCGCAAATTGCCGCAGCTATTACTCCTGCTGTTTTCAAAATGTCGTATACAGTGTTCACAATGCTACATCTACAACTTCCTAGCTTATATACTTTAAAGATTAAGTTAATATAATTGTATCCATATATTCTGCTCCTGATAATGAACTATTGCTAGAAATTTTAACGTAACTTATAAATGTCTTGTATGCCACATTCATATGACTTTCATTTAGAAGTTGGTGTATAAACTATGTTTAGCAAAGTTTATTATATCTACTTCATGATAACCCATAGAAATATTACGTTACACATGTCGCTATAGATACAAAGGGACTGCGATTGTCAAGTGTTTAACAACCGTATAGTGACAGAGGGAAACAGAAGGAGCAGGAGAAACTGCCGGTCTATGAATTGTTTAAGAGGTGTGATACATTTGCTATATATAACGTCATCTATTGGTTATTATTTTAAAGAGAACAATAAATAATGCTTAATTTTTATTGGTGCTGCTAAGTTTTCAAAGTTAATCATCATGGATTTGCATTGAGCAAGGAAATCTTAAAATGTCCTCATCAGGCGTTCTCCAATTAAATCAAGCAGAGAACACGTTCCTTAATCAGAATGAAACAACTTGAAGGTAACCTGAAATAGAGAGTTACAAATGGAATAGGTGCATTGACTAGAACGAAGGTTGGTACTAGAAGATTAGAAATGGGAGTTCTCTTACAACTGTTTGTGATAAGGAAAGCGAAGTCAGTTCTGGTGTAGAGGGAACGAGAAAGTTTTGTTTCATGTGAAACAGATAACGAGTCATCTTCGTTTCTCCACCCGCGTATTCTGACAAGTAAGAGTCAATTCATCGAAAGGATATCATCTATCTGCTAAACCTACGTCAACATGTAGCGAGAAGAAAGGCCAACTCTAGATATTCAGTCCAAACACACAATTGTCTCTTTCATGAATATGCTAGAGACTTTTCTAGTCACAGCCCCGACGTCATTCACTATGATTGTTTTCCTAAAAACATCAAACCATTCGTTAACAACCAACAAGTGTCTTGTAAGTCAGGACAAATCTACACAACAATCAATGAAGATCTTTGTCGATTAGTATCCTTAGTGTATCTCATTCACTATTTTATATGCTCCATTAATATGAACTCTCCAGGATTTCATGATGAATGACGTATGAGGAGACTTAGTATCTACAGTAGATCTTTTGTACCTTACCTCTAACGGGAGGAGACAAGCGGAAGTCTTGATAAGCAGTTCCTAGTTTTCGAAGTTGAAATTCCTGGTGATAACAGGTACATTCGCCTCCCCTCCCTTCCTGCAGATTTGTACATCCAAAGTATTTGTATAATTCAATAAAATAGAAATACAATGCGATCCATATAAAGCTGAACCACTTCAATAGGCCATAACTTTTGAATCAATAATAGGACACACGTACAACTTTGGGAGAATATAATACACAATTGGGAAATTACATTACACTATTTATATCTCAGAGAAAATGTCGGGAGTGTCATCCACCAGCATCTATACATGTGTGTACTCGTCTCACCATATTCTCTCAAATCTTACGGAGAGTATCCTCGCCAATGTTACTTATTTAGGTTTGAATGGCTTCCTTGAGAATATCAATTGTCCATGGTCTATTCTTGTACACTGTACTTTTAGATACCTCAACAAGAAAAAATCCGGTAAGCTTAGGTCAGGGGATCTGGAGGCCACAGACCATTTGAGATTATTCGATTAACAAAGAAACTGGTTACAAGTTCCATGGTGTCATTAGATGTATGGCACGTTGCTCCATCTTGCTCTCAATTTGATATCATCCAGCTGCTCCACAAATGTCTTGAAGATACTCATATAAACTTGAGTGTCCACAGTCATATCAAACAAACTGGTTACAAGTTCCATGGTGTCATTAGATGTATGGTACGTTGCTACATCTTGCTCTCAATTCGATATCATCCAGCTGCTCCACAAATGTCTTGAATATACCCATATAAACTTGAATGTCTACAGTCGTATCAAAGGAACTGGTTATAAGTTCCATGGTGTCATTAGATGTATGGTACGTTGCTCCATCTTGCTCTCAATTCGATATTATCCAGCTGCTACACAAATGTCTTCAAGATACCCACATAAACTTGAGTGTCTACAGTCGTATCAAAGAAACTGGTTATAAGTTCCATGGTGTCATTAGATTATGGTACGTTGCTACATCTTACTCTCAATTCGATGTCATCCAGCTGCTCCACAAATGTCTTGAAGATACCCATATAAACTTGAGTGTCTACAGTCGTATCAAAGAAACTGGTTACAAGTTCCATGATGTCATTAGATGTATGGTACGTTGCTCCATCTTGCTCTCAATTCGATATCATCCAGCTGCTCCACAAATGTCTTGAAGATACCCATATAAACTTGAGTGTCTACAGTCGTATCAAAGAAACTGGTTACAAGTTCCATGGTGTCATTAGATGTATGGTACGTTGATCCATCTTGCTCTCAATTCGATATCATCCAGCTGCTACACAAATGTCTTGAAGATACTCATATAAACTTGAGTGTCTACGGTCGTAGCAAAGAAACTGGTTACAAGTTCCATGGTGTCATTAGATGTATGGTAAGTTGCTTCATCTTGCTCTCAATTCGATATCATCCAGCTGTTACACAAATGTACTAAAGATACCCATATAATCTTGAGTGTCTACAGTCGTATCAAAGAAAGTGCGACCAGCGACTCATAGATACTGGTGGAGGACACTTCCAGCATTTTCTCTGCGATGTAGATAGTGTGATGTAATCTCCCAATTGTGTATTACGAGGCGTGTGAGTAAAATAAGGTCTCCAGGGCGCTGAGGCCATGAGGAACGCTATTACGCGAGATCCGTCAACACTGGCGTGTAGCTTTATTTTACCCTTCAAATGCCCACCACAACGAGCCCGTTGGAACAATTAGTCTTGGCTGGGCAGCCGATTGCGATGGAGCTTCCTATCACTTCCGCCACCAAGTGCGAGTTGAATGCAGTGATCCGTTTTTTGAGTGCCAAGGTCACTACCATCACTGAAATTCGTCAGTTATGCGAAATCTATGGGCCACAGTGTATGCACGTTAGAAGCGTGTGAAAGTGGGTCAGAGAGTTCAAAGACGGACGTACAGACGTCCATGACGAACAGCGTTCTGGTCGGCTTTCGGTTTCAGCCGAAACAATTGCAAAAGTGGAGCCAGAAATGCTTAAAGATCGGCGTGCGACAGTTCCCGAGCTGTTCGAACTTATTCCTGAAGTCAGATTTTGACCGAACATTTGCATTATCGCAAGGTGTGCGAGGTGGGTCCCCAAAATGCTCACCGAAAACCATAAACGGCTGATCTCCTGGCCCAGTTCGGATGGGACATGCTCACCCCCCCCCCCTACTGTCCAGAGTTAGCACCCAGTGATTACCGTTTGTTTCCTGAGTTGAAGTCACACCTGGGTGGAGCACATTTCCAGACCGACGATGATTTGAAACACCAGGTTGAGCGCACCTGCGCAACTTGGCCCGAGAGTGCTATAACAAGGGTATACAAAAAGTGCCACAGCGCATGCAAAACAGCATTGACTGCAATGGTGATTACGTTGAAAAATAGCTGTAAGTTCCGACTTTGCATCAATGTAACATTCATTGACAATAAACATGATTTTATATTAAATAAAATTGGAGATCTTATTTTACGGACACACCACGTATATTTTCCCAAAGTTGTACCTGTGTCCTATTATTAGTTCAAAAGCTGTGACCTATTGGAATTGTTCAAGTTTATATGGATCACACTGTATAAATGGTTCAACATTTCTTATAGATATGAGATACCAGTTTCATTATTGACTGAATAGGACGTTCGATCTGTCTTTGAATGCCAACGTCCCAACTCAGTATCGAACAGTAACAAATCCTGGACAGTGATCAAACATGTGTACCACCAAAAATACAATAATTTTACTATTTTTATCAGAAACTATTGAGAAAGTCTTGTCAACCTTTATAGACAAGATAAAATGGCAAATCCTGTACAGTGATCAAACATGTGTACCACCAGAAAGACAATAATTTTATTATTTTAATCATAAAGTATTGAGAAAGTCTTGTAAAGCAGTACAGACAAGAGAAAATGGCAAATCCTGTACAGTGATCAAACATGTGTACCACCATAAAGACAATAATTTTACTATTTTCATCAGAAACTATTGAGAAAGTCTTGTCAACCTTTATAGACAAGATAAAATGGCAAATCCTGTACAGTGATCAAACATGTGTACCACCAGAAAGACAATAATTTTATTATTTTAATCATAAAGTATTGAGAAAGTCTTGTAAAGCAGTACAGACAAGAGAAAATGGCAAATCCTGTACAGTGATCAAACATGTGTACCACCATAAAGACAATAATTTTACTATTTTCATCAGAAACTATTGAGAAAGTCTTGTCAACCTTTATAGACAAGATAAAATGGCAAATCCTGTACAGTGATCAAACATGTGTACCACCAAAAAGACAATAATTTTACTATTTTCATCAGAAAGTATTGAGAAATTCTTGTCAACCTTTATAGACAAGATAAAATGGCAAATCCTGTACAGTGATCAAACATGTGTACCACCAAAAAGACAATAATTTTACTATTTTAATCATAAAGTATTGAGAAAGTCTTGTAAACCAGTACAGACAAGAGAAAATGACAAATATCAATTTAAAGTGGAAGTGTGATGTGACACCGTGTATTTAGTCTGGACCAATTTACAGCGCAAGTTAACCAGCTATTCCTACTGATAGGTGACGCACTGTTTCCGTTTTAAAGAATTAACAATGAGTTCAAGAGATAAAAAAACTAAACAAATTATAACAGTTTATCTTGTGTAATTGTTTTACTTTGGTTTGATCACTTTCAGATAAACACGCTGATACCCAATACAGTCGCTATATTATATTAATTAGAGCTTACATTTTTATATAATTCTGTAGAAGCGTTCTTCTATAGTCACTTTGTATACCTAGTGATTATTTTTGTCATTTTAATGTGACTTTATTGTGTTTAGTGGCTGATTATTCCCAGCTGAATGCAGAGTACTGTGTGAAGACCAACCGACCAAAATTAAAGATTTAAAGAAACGTAAAATCATTAGTTGTCGTTTGATGGGCGACACAAAAGCTGGTAAAAATACGAACATTGTTATGATGGAACTCCCAGGTCGAGTATCCGCCATTAGTCAAGTTTGTTCGAGTTCGTTTGCTATCCACTACATCCTTCGATAGTTTTGGTCTGTTTGTTTACGCTTCGATTGGAGAGAGCCAAAACAAAGCCGCTGGGGTTAAGCTCGTGGCTTGCTTTATTTATTTAGTGCAATGTCATCCATAAATATTTACAGGTAAATAAGGCCATGAGGTCAGGCAGCGCTACTGGGACCTGAGCGAACTACATCGCTCACGTGGTGCCATCCACACATATAACACTGCCACGGTAACATGTCTGTGTGGTCTGTGGCCCCTTCAATTCATCCTTTCCTCCTGATAGCAAGAAACTCCAGGTGTACAACTACGAGGGTGATCTGAAAAGCTTCCGATCTCAACATGAAGATGGCAGTACTCGTAAATAAAAGCTTGTGAATTTCGTTGTTCATCTGTTGAGAGTTACTCACCAAAGTATAAGTCATTTTGGAAGTTCAGTTGTTATATAACAGTCGTTTGAGTGAATTGATGTGAGTTTTTGTTTATGAAAGTAGAGAAAATCGAGTATCGAGATGTCATTAAATATTTGTTTTTGAAAGGCAATACGCCTACGCAAATCAAAGATGAGTTGGATTCTGTGTATGGGGACTTTGTACCATTATTTACCACAGTCAAATTTTGGGCAGTTGAATTTAAACGTGGCCATAAGAGCTTAGGAGACGAAGAAAGTTCGGGAGGTCCAAAATCTGCAACTGCCGACGAAAACATCGCCAAAGTTCACCAAATGGTGCTAAACAACCGCCGAATTAAAGTGAGAGAGATAGCAGAGGCTATGAACATGTCAAAAGAACGTGTTTGTCACATATTAAATCAACATTTAGACATGAGAAAGCGTTCCGCGCGCTGGGTGCCGCGTTTGCTCACGTTAGACCAAAAACGTGTTCGAATGAACATTTCCAACGATCTGTTCGCGCAGTTTAGGGGCAATAAATCCGAGTTTGGGCACTGATTAATTACTGCAGATGAAACTCAGATATACCATTATACGCCCGAAACAAAAATACACTCCAAACAGTGGACTGCAAAGAGGGAAACGGCTCCAAAAAAAGCAAATTCTGTTGCTTTTGGCTGGGAAAGTGATGGCGACAGTTTTTTTGGGATAGTCATGGAGTTATTTTAATCGACTGTCTTAAAAAGGAAAAAACAATTACAGGAGAATACTACGCATCGTTACTTGACAAGCTGAAAGCAGAATTTGCGGGAAAACGGCCACATTTACAGAAAAAGGAAATCCTGTTTCACCAAGACAACGCACCGTCTTACACCTCAGCGGTTGTAATGGCGAAAATCCACGAATTACGGTTTTAACTGCTTGACTCACCAAATCAAGAGGTAATCAAATCACCTTCGTGAACAACTATTTCGTAGAGAAAAACGCCGAGTACTATTTGGACGGGTTACAGAGATGGGAACATCGCTGGGAGAAGTATGTACAGTTACAAGGAGACTATGTTGAAAAACGTCGAGTACTATTTGGACGGGATACAGAGATGGGAACATCGCTGGGAGAAGTATGTACAGTTACAAGGCGACTATGTTGAAAAACGTCGAGTACTATTTGGACGGGATACAGAGATGGGAACATCGTTGGGAGAAGTGTGTACAGTTACAAGGAGACTATGTTGAAAAACGCCAAGTACTATTTGGACGGGATACAGAGATGGGAACATCGTTGGGAGAAGTGTGTACAGTTACAAGGAGACTATGTTGAAAAACGTCGAGTACTATTTGGACGGGTTACAGAGATGGGAACATCGTTGGGAGAAGTGTGTACAGTTACAAGGAGACTATGTTGAAAAACGCCAAGTACTATTTGGACGGGATACAGAGATGGGAACATCGTTGGGAGAAGTGTGTACAGTTACAAGGAGACTATGTTGAAAAACGTCGAGTACTATTTGGACGGGTTACAGAGATGGGAACATCGTTGGGAGAAGTGTGTACAGTTACAAGGAGACTATGTTGAAAAACGTCGAGTACTATTTGGACGGGATACAGAGATGGGAACATCGCTGGGAGAAGTATGTACAGTTACAAGGCGACTATGTTGAAAAACGTCGAGTACTATTTGGACGGGATACAGAGATGGGAACATCGTTGGGAGAAGTGTGTACAGTTACAAGGAGACTATGTTGAAAAACGCCAAGTACTATTTGGACGGGATACAGAGATGGGAACATCGTTGGGAGAAGTGTGTACAGTTACAAGGAGACTATGTTGAAAAACGTCGAGTACTATCTGGACGGGTTACAGAGATGGGAACATCGTTGGGAGAAGTGTGTACAGTTACAAGGAGACTATGTTGAAAAACGCCAAGTACTATTTGGACGGGATACAGAGATGGGAACATCGTTGGGAGAAGTGTGTACAGTTACAAGGAGACTATGTTGAAAAACGTCGAGTACTATTTGGACGGGTTACAGAGATGGGAACAGCGTTGGGAGAAGTGTGTACAGTTACAAGGAGACTATGTTGAAAAACGTCGAGTACTATTTGGACGGGTTACAGAGATGGGAACATCGTTGGGAGAAGTGTGTACAGTTACAAGGAGACTATGTTGAAAAACGTCGAGTACTATTTGGACGGGTTACAGAGATGGGAACATCGTTGGGAGAAGTGTGTACAGTTACAAGGAGACTATGTTGAAAAACGTCGAGTACTATTTGGACGGGTTACAGAGTTGGGAACATCGTTGGGAGAAGTGTGTACAGTTACAAGGAGACTATGTTGAAAAACGTCGAGTACTATTTGGACGGGTTACAGAGATGGGAACATCGCTGTTAAAAGTGTGTACAGTTACAAGGAGACAATGTTGAAAAAAACTCTGAAAAAACATGCTATATATTTATTAGGTCGGAAACTTTTCAGACCACCTATGTGCTGGTATAGTCTCATAGAATCAACTAATGCTCTCACTTTTACAATATATAAAAGAACGAGTTGTCGTGGAAATAGTAAATAGAGAAAGTTGTCATATAAGGGGTTTATGAGGGCGTGGTTGTAGTTGGTCTCATTTTACGTGACGTAGTGACAAAGGTTACAGCACGTGCTGAAAGAACCAGCAGCCAGATGTCATCACATTTGTCAAGCGAATCCTTCCGATGTCTTTATATATGGGCCACCTCCCGCGATGTGGGTGTCGTAAAATACGTCGAGATCGGCTCCTTCCCCGTTACTGCTACCACATATCTCTCAAGTCGTCACCTCCTTCGTCTTCCGTTCATTCTTCTGCATTTGCCTCTTATTTTACAAGGAACGCCATTTTACTTATCATTTACAGACAAAAATTATTACGTAGAAAATGTAGTTACGTTAAAGTACACAATTATATCATATTTTATATCATATATATATATATATATATATATATTCCTTCATTCACTAATTAATTCTTTCGTTCGTTCTTTCGTTCATTTATTTATTTATTTATTTATTTATTTATTTATTTATTTATTTATTTATTTATTTATTTATTTATTTATTTATTTATTTATTTATTTATTTATTTATTTATTTATTTATTTATTTATTTATTTATTTATTTATTTATTTATTTATTTATTTATTTATTTATTTATTTATTTATTTATTTATTTATTTATTTATTTATTTATTTATTTATTTATTTATTTATTTATTTATTTATTTATTTATTTATTTATTTATTTATTTATTTATTTATTTATTTATTTATTTATTTATTTATTTATTTATTTATTTATTTATTTATCTATTATTAAATTATTATCTATTCATATATTGCCTATTATATATCTGTTTATTTGTTTGTTTGTTTATGTATGTATTTATTACTGTGGGGTTCGTCTTTTCCAAACATTGCAGTTTTAGATTTGTATATTTTCCAAATTCTTTTCTTAAATAGAAAATCATCATTCGTCTAGTCATGCGAACAAAGCAATCATATAGCAGTTCTTGAAACATACGAGAAAATGTATAATAAAATATTCTTACAAACTTTTATCTCGATTAACGTGAGTTATTTCGATTTGTATGATCATTGATTACCTAGCAGTATGGTTCTACGGTAACGTGTGAGATTCGTATTCGGGGATCCGCTCTTCAAATCCCGCCAGGACTGATTCCAAGTTTTCCTAGTGCTCACAATTGCTGACTGCCGGAAACATATTGTAAATTGAGCCAGGAAGTTTTAGTTTTATAAACAAACTAATTTCCCAACGTTTAAATCTGTGGTGTCATATTCAGAATGCCATACTTTCGCATGACTTTCTGTCTCCATTCTTCAACAAACTATTCTTAAAAGAGCATCACACTTCATGTAATACTTGTAGAAATGATTTTATTACACATCTCCTTGTAGGTACAATGGAATTAGGGGAATACTAGTAGTGCGCAAATATGTTGAAGAGATAGCTGCTATGTGATAAATTTGAAATTCTGTTCTCTTAACATAGCTAAGAGATAGATAAAAATGGTAAAAGAACTTTATAATTTAAAATAATGCTAAGAAATAGATGGACACGCTTAAATCCACAAAAAAGATGTAATACGTTGCAGCTTTAAAGAGATGTCCTTTTTTGAACTGATATTTTGACCATTTCCTAAGATTTACCAATTGTACACAAATAATCCAGAATGGAGAGAACTTCAAAGTGCGAAATTCAGGATATACCTTTCATTTATAAGGAAAATATCTTTGCATACATCCTTAGGAGGGAAAATTACAAAAATAGAGGAGCTACCAAAAACAAAGTTCGGAGAACATCGGAAACATTCGGTGATGCTTGGAAACCACTCTGGCTTCATTTCAACGCTATGTGATAGAGAAATGCCTTATTGCTTGGCTATATGCAAGGTAGCCGAGCGGTCAAACGCAGGTGTTTCGTATCTAGCCTAGCATGAGTTCGAAACCTTGATGTACACACATCTCTTTATTATTGTTACTTTAATAATGGTGCCTTATATTTTTCTAGCAAAGCATAAGAAAATTAGGTTATAAAACGTAAATAACATATTCCTATCGTTTTGAAAATAAATGCAATGTTATTAAAATTGTCTTAATATTGGTTCTGTAAACACTTGGGCTCTTTCATCTGTTGCGAATGGTGGTGATATACAGTGCGATCCATATAAACCTGAACCATTTCAATAGGCCATAACTTTTAAACCAATAACAGCACACACGTACAGCTTTGGGAGAATATAATACACAATTGGGAGTTTACATTACACTATTTACATCTCAGAGAAAATGTTTTAAGTGTCCTCCACCAGCATCTATACATGTTTGTACTCGTCTCACCATATTCTCTCAAGTTTTACGGAGATGATATCAAATCGAGAGAAGGTTATTTCCATCAAAATGTAGCAACGTGCCATACATCTAATGGAACCATGGAACTTTTAACCAGTTTCTTTTATAATCGAATAATCTCAAAAGGTCTGTGGCCCCCAGATCCCCTGACCTAACCTCACCGGAATTTTTCTTGTGGGCGTATCTAAAAGAAGAGTGTACAAGAATAGGCCACGGACAACTGATGTTCTCAAGGAATCCATTCGAACCGAAATAAGTAACATTGACTAGGATACTCTCCGTAAAACTTGAGAGAATATGGTGAGACGACTACCAACATGTATAGAGGCTGATGGAGGACACTTCCAACATTCTCTCTGAGATGTAAATAATGTAATATAATCTCCCAATTGTGTATTATATTTTAACAAAGTTGTACGAGTGTCTTACTATTTATTAAAAATTTATGGCCTTTTGGAGTGGTTCAGGTTTATATGGATCGCTCTGTATGTTGCGATGTCTCTAGTCATCTGGTCTCATCCATACCCCGCAGAATGAGAGCAGTAATAGAAGCTGAGTGTTTACACACCTGACACTAAGGTAAGTTCCATCTTCATTTGATTTTACATAAAGGAATAATATATTTATTTAGTTTCATTTAGCTTAAAAACAGAGTAGAGTTTTTTATGGATAGAGTCGACATGAAAAATTCAGTGCCATGGCCGAGATTTGAACCACGGATCTCCTGGTTTCCGTCCAGTCGCTCTTAACCTTTGAGCTAAAATAACAGAGTAGAGTGTTTTAGTTTTTATGTGTGAGTATAAGTGCCATAAAATCAAGTAAACTTTAGCAATTAGAAGTTATTATACAATGTGTAGTACACATTTCCTTTTTCTACAATAAAGAAATGAAAAGGATATTTGGGATTCGAATCTTTGTAGTTCTAGCTGCTATAACCGCTCGGCTATCACTACACGTTTAGTAACTGAGAGGATTCCGTAGAACGAAGCTAAAGAGATGCGTTCCTTGATAAAACACTAAAACGGGTGTGGACACGACGAGGCCTTAGAAAAATATACGCTTCTACAGTCTGCTTCTTTTTTAAGTGGTCCAAGGAAGTATCCATCTTAATCAAAAAATGTTTAGCCATTTTTGAGAAAATAGGTGTCTTCAAAAAATGTTTAATATAAAGAGTGAACTATGTGGGAATTTTAAACATTTTCAAAAAATTTTCAATGTAAAATGCTGGGAATTTTCTTGAAAATTGTTATGTGACATCCTCAGAAGAAGCTGAATTTACATATAAAGCTCTACACTTAAAAAGCTATCCGTTTTTTGAGTTTACTGTTCACAGATTCGCATACATTAAAGTTTTGTGTTCCCCTTGATTGCATGCTCCAGTGAGTCCCGACATGAATGAAGTACTTGCCCTACTGACAACGTGTGAGTACGACTACACACGGTTATACATTTCTAATACAATATTAATGAAAGAAACACTGAACTGCTTATGTTGTGATTTAAGTTATATAAGTGAACCTGTTAACGTATAATTATGAACTTTGTTTGCATTAGCTTGTTATTATCGCGTTTATTATTCATGTCTTCCAGTGACGCACGCAAGCTCGGCTTTTTTGTTTTTGTTATTTTCGGTTATGCGTTTCATTTGCCTTCCTTTACCTTAATCTCTATATTTATCAGCAATTCCAAAGTTTATGTGATTCATTACCTACAAGTCATTTCAATCTAATGCAGTAAGTTTACAAAATGATAATTGGTTTATGACGTTTGAGCATACTTTGGTTGATTTTCGTTCGTAAATTTTGTAACTTATAAATAAATGTTTATATCTCCCTTGAAGTTGGCTTTAAAAATGGAGTTGGTTTTATCAAGTTACTAAAGTATTTCTATTCGCAAAGTAGAACATCGAAATGGGTCTTCGCAGTGTTTCATTATTTACCATATTCTAAACGACATACTTGCATAACGGACCAAGAACAACATATTCTGCATATAAACCTTTAGAACCCGATATATTTTCAGAATTGGAAGACCAAAAAAATTTCTTACGCTGACTAAATGATTAAGCTAGCTACAAAATACGAATGAACTTAAGGTAGGGCTGGTCTATCGCTGCTAGCCAATATCGTGTGTGCAACGTTGTACAGTTAAGCATGTATACTGGCTCACTTTGCCGAACAATACGGCTAATTTCTTTGCGCGCTGTAAAGATACAAATTACAGAATTATTTTGTTTTTCCATGTTACAGAGCTATTTTTTTCTGAGGATTACACCCCCATTGACCCCATGTTTGTAGCACATCTGATTTCGGAGATATGGAAAGATAAGACGTCTGACTAGAAAGAAAAGAATCATTAACTGTCAGTGAAGAAAAGCACACACGTGCTATGCTGCACCTTGCATTCAGTAAAGTGGTAAACTTTTAAGAGTGGACACGTACTTTTCAAAGTTAGTAAATATACCGCTTAGCGAGCCTAGTACTGGTGCGCCTAGTAGTAACTGCGAAACAGCTCTTATGATATTACATAAGCAGGCTAGAAATATTCTTGTTAATGTGTATTCCTTCTTCAAACAGATGTGAATTAAAGACATTTTCGAAAGTACAAATTTTGACCAGAGTCAAGAATAAATGTTACAATCTTGTCACGTGAGTGCTCATTGTTAAAGAAGTCAAACAGTGCACCAAATTAGGAGAACTTTCCATGTTTACATCTCCAGGGAAACATCTAGCAGCTAAAAACGTGCCCACCTCAGTAGCGTAAGTAGCGTGTCTGCTTCACGTTCAAGAGGCCCCGAGTTCGAATCTCGGTCAGGGCGAATTACCTAGATAAGGTTTTTTCGGGGTTTTCTCTTATCCTTAAAGACGAATGTCGGGTATCTCTAAGCTCCATGGACCCTGGACACATTTGAGCATCATTTCACCCATTTCATTCATCGTCCGATATGACTTAACGTTGGAGGACGTAAAATTAAAAAAAAAAGCTAAAAACGTGCTACCAACTTAGACAATTTTTAAAATTGTGTTTTACGTAGAACAATTTATGATTTTGCTCAATTTCTTCCCAGCAGCAAGCCAGGTGAACAGACGATTAAAAATCGATATTTTAATAAATATTATAACTACAAATGTATCACTGGATGTAACACAAATATAAACAAAGACAAAACACTATCAATACTCGCATTACTGAACAAGAGACTGTTTTCAGTAAATTAAATGTCAGATCAGGAGATGGCGTGAGTATAGAAAATTAATTGGGTCAAAGTAACGTAACTACTTAACTTGATGATCAAGCTGTATAGATCTGCACTTCCTAAGTCAGCGTATTTCCATTTTTAAGGTCGGTTTCCAAGAGGAGCTGAACTGAAATCCAGCATCACGATGAAGTGTGCTCCTCTCGGAGGGAATGGCCAAAGCTTCCTTAACTCTCTGCTCCCAGTAAGTGTTCCATTTTGCCAAGATGGTCGTCTCCCGAAAATTAGCTCTGTGGTCGTTATCAAAACAACGCTCTGCCAGTCCAGACTTCTCAGTTTGTATTAAACGAATGCAAGACTGTAACAGTGTTGGGTATACAATGAAATATTGATAAAATTATTATAAGTAACATAATAGATGTTAAAACGTGGTACTATCACAGCAGTTATTGCTACTGGAAAACCTTGCTCGGCAGTGTTAGTATTACGTTCGGGATTCCCCCCATGTCGGTCGAGCGCAGTCGAGGCGACCGGAGCGACAATCGATGGCTGGCGATTGTTGAGCAATCGTGATGAAGAGAATGGCAAGAAATGGGTAAGAGAGGGGGATGGCGTGTGGCGGGGAGGGGGTGGCTAAAGTATGTGGAGGAGGGGAAAGGAAGTGAGAAGAGCTTTAAAACCAGTCTTCATACATAATAGAAGACTCGTAAGCGTCATGCAGTAAGCTTACAGCTGCGCGTATAAATTTTGCAACACTTGGCCCCGGCTAGGAACAAATTACCGGTTTGCTCTTTAAACGAACCCCGCGCCCTAAACGGGCGAGCGTTTAACGAAACGTTTAACAGCCTCCTTCGATTTGTTCCGCCTTTCTTGGTTAATGAAGTGATTAACTACTTGACAGTGTTAGTTAACCAATCTGATCATTTTGGTACACACTTAAAGTACTACTCTGTACTTGGATCCAAGAAATGTAACTACAAGGTACTGCCTTAAAATCAACAAAATTTCTTTTTCTTTTGCAAAAAAATCAACAAGAAACTGACACAGAATATTTATACGTACATTTACACAAAACTATTTTCATGGAAGATGTGTTGCCAGTCACTGTTTGTTATCCAAAAATCACAATGGCATTGAATATTAATATTAGTAATTAATTGAACGTTTTCCCTCTCAAGTTGGATATTGAATTGTCACACCATCTCTTAAAGAGCAAATACAACATTTTTTGTATTTCTAATTTCAGTAAGGCAGTGAGAAATCAGGAATATTCAAGCTTAAAAGCCTAATATTAGTTTTCTCCGCTCTTTTTGGTACTATTTTATAATGTAAAGACCATAGTAATTTTTCCTTTTTTGCTAAACAAACAAGTGGATGATCCGCTACGATGCCGCTTTGTCCACCATCAGCCCACATCCTTGAGAGGGGCGAGCGAGCTAGCTAACAGCCACAACGCCGCTGTTGTGTAATATTTCTTAGTCGTCCTCAAAATTAATAAACATAAAACTTTTAACGACAATCCTCTCATTCATCCATTATTATTCGAAACTTTACATTTCCAAACTATTTTAAATGACGAATGAGCAATCCCCAGATACTCGCGTAAAAGAATATTGAACATCTGACTTCCTTATCTTCTGCCCGACATCTTCCAGGTTCTGGAAGTGTTCCACAGGCTTTAAGTTACTCTTTGGCGAGGGAAGAAAGCTTGTCAAGTGCTTGAAGAATTTTTAATTAATTATTCCAGATTGAATTATTAGCATTTGGACCATATTGTCACCAATAGCATTTTTTGTGTTGGAGCCGCGACAAACTAGTACCGGCGCGTGCGCAGGAAAGAAAGAGACAGATAGTGATGCGAACGCTGGATGCCCCGGCTATCAAAACTGTACGCTTTACTCAACAGGCGCACCTCACTTGCTTATGAATCCTCCCTTCTTTACACATCTCTAGTTCGTCCTATTCTTACTTATGTAGCTCCAGTCTGGGGTGGCTCCAGCAAGACTGCAGGTATTACAAAACAGGGCACTCCCTACAGCTACAAACGCTCCATGGTTCGTTAGAAACCAACAGCTTCATCATGAGTCTGGTCTTCTACCCGTTCACCAGTACATCAAATGGCTGGCATGACCTTTCCATGGAGGTCCCTGGAGCTGTTACCGACAATCTCGGCGCTCGCCTCAAGCGCAGACCACCACAAGCTCTTCTCCTGAGTGACCTCTCCAGTACAGACGACCTAGACCAGTGATAACTATCAGACTTAAAGTCCTCAATTTGTATTACAGTGGTCCTGCCATATCTAGCTAGCGGAGTCGTTCACGGCTACCTCAGTTGTTAAGTATGTATACTTTTACTAACTTACTAAACATTTGTAAAGCATACTTGCTTATCGATGGATAATAATATTAAAAAACAACACTGAACACTTGCCGAGAGAGACACAAACAAAGAGAGAAAGAGACAGAGTGATGTCTGGATAGTTGCATCTCTCTCTTGCAGTCGCGAGGAGCCTTGAAACAGATTTCTATAACAATGACTGGAGTTGTTAGAGCGCAGTCAGTTGTTAACGGTGTTGCAGATGTGAGGGCCTTGTGAGTGTTATTGAACTGTACCGCAGTGTATTCTTTTGTTTACATGTGATGGGAGTAAAGAGACGACCTTGAAGTGTCATGTCATTATTACTGCTGCAAGGTGTGTACAAAGTTACTGCTTACTGCAATAAAGAGCATTTTAAATTTCCTCAAAGAGGACTTTTAATTCTACGAACTCACAAAGTCACAATGGGTCCTATTCATAGTTATCACTTTGGTCTAGACAATCTTCCGACTAACTCAGTCCGTTTGGTATTCATAGACGATAAAAAGTGTCGAGCCAGTACGGAGCAAATGCTACTGCGCATGCGCGAGTCCCATAGAGTGGTGTACCTACAAGTTTATACATCTATGTGGTAGTTTCACTACTGTTTCTTATTCTTACGGTCGTCGCTGCTGTTTGAGGTTAGGTAACAAAGTTTGGTGTACTGTGAATATACCGTGGTATCAGTTGGTCAGAGGAAGACCAATGTTTTCCCTAGTCCGAAAAATAATGAACATTATAGAAAACAAATCCGTGTCGACGAATACAAATACCTAGGTATAAGAAGGAAGGAGGCATGGAGTTTGCTGATAATGCGACTTACTGATACAGGTCAGCAGTGTTGTCTTATATAATACCGAAGTGTCAGTCCTCGGTTGTCGTCCCTGACGTACAGGTTAGGACGTTTTCTGGCGTTCGCTTTACTAAACCTGTATCTGCTTTTGAAGTTTACATCGTCGTTCTTCACAATAATGTCTACTCTTGGTAGATAAGTTCTCCCCCGTCCTCTTATTTCACGAATTTTACGCACCGCAGCTACATTCATCACTTCACTGTCGTCCATGTTACCTTTAATCTATCCCTCGGAGCAGGACCAACGTGTTTAGTCCCCGAACTATCGCTAATCTCGGTTTATGAATAAGAAAATCGATGGTCCACTGTTACTCCACCGGAAATAGTAAGTTGGTTTATTTCCGTAGTTATTTACTAAATAATTTTAAGTCACTTAAGAAGCTCTTAACATGTACAAAAATTAAGTTTACGTACACCCAGCGCTTCCAGTTAACCTCTTTGCAAAAGACACATCTGACCAGAGAGAAAAACAATCGTCCAATTTAATATAAAATAACAGTTCTCTGATTTCGAATATTAACATTTTCTCTCTTATATAAATCATTATTTAGCTTGACCTGCTAACCATTAGATTATGACGTAGAATCTTCTTAATGAAATTTATTATAAGGTCTTAGCATCTTGAAACTTCATTGCAAACGTTTATAGAATTAAAGATATTCACACGTCAATTGTTTAAAATACGTTCTCCAAGCTAGATCAAATGATGAATGAAAGGATGAAATGTTTCTCAAATGAACCCAGGGTCTGTAGAGCTTAGAGTTAGGATTAGGATTACTACGAAAGGGATTTGGTATTGAAACCTGGAAGGAAGGATGAGGTGAGAGGAGACATAGGACGATAGGAGTAACGACAGCGGCGAGACTTCTACCGACACTTCTACTCTGAAAGAGACCACCATATGAGAGATGACCTGAAATGATATTGTAGATGAAATGGAGGGACAGGAAGTTCGGGGAATGTAATTAACCTACTCAGCATTTGACTAGCGACCAGGGAAACCCCTGTAAAATTTCATGGGTTACGTAGGCCGGCTACGGGAATCGAGCTCCGACCTCCCGAATATCGACCACAGATCAAACTGCATGAGCCATCTCGCTCGTTATAGCTTAAAAGCTTCCAGACATTTGTCTTACAAGAATCAGCAGATAATAAAGGACTATCAGCAACTATTGCGCTTTATATATACAAATATAACAATTTGTAACTTAAAACTTTACTTATTTTAAACAAATAAAAGACGATTTTAATTTTAAAAATTTACTTACCATTCTTTGGTTAATAAACATTTTCAAATTTTTTTTAAAGAATTTCGTATAACTTTAGTTCCTCAAAATAAATATATTATTAAAAAGTTATTGCATTTCTCTAAAAAAGATAAAATTCCTAATAATAAAAAATGTGGTATTTATCAATTAAGTTGTTTAGATTGTGATAAAGCTGATATTGGAAAGGCAAAATGTAATTTAGAAACTAGAACAAAAGAACATTTTCGTAACATTAAGTATAAAGAAACTGATAAATCGGCCGTAGCAGATCATTTTTGGTCATTTAACCATGAAATAAATCCTGAAGTTAAATTATTAAAACAATTAAATGGTTTGATAGATTTAATAGTTTGAGAAAATTTATTTATTTTAAAATACAAACGTGGCGTAATGAATTTTGAAATACCGGCTGTTGATTCTGTTTTTAAATTTATTTTATTTTTAGATTTTGGTAATACTGACAAAACCTATTAACATCTAGCGTTCGTAACAATTGCAACAGCATGGTTTCCGACTCAAGATGTGTAAAAGTTTTACATGAAATCGCGACCCCGGACAATGTATAAGATCATCATCATTTCTTATAAGACAAGTGAAGTTTTAAGTTACATATTGTTATATTTGTTTGCTTCACAGTTAATAGCTTCATATTTTACGTATTTATTGCCCTTTATTACAACGAAGTCAGGATGCCTTAAGACCAAACTCTTGTACAAGTAGTATTTGTCTGAGTGAGATTTGTGGTGGACAACACGGCGTTGGGGCGGGTTTTCTCCGGGACCTCCGGTTTCCCCCGCCATCTCATTCCACCGGTGCACCATCTTCATCTCATGCATCATCAGTGTCACCGCCTGCGGTGCCGTATGTAGTAAAAGCGGGAGTTAAACACTACACATTACATTATATTATTTGCCAGCAATTGTGCAAAATATCCAAATACTACATGAGATTCGGATATGAACATTTTTCGAAACGCCCACGTTCCACTTGATTGAAAGCTGTCCGTGTACTTTTATGTGAATGAAATAATATCCAGGGAATTAAAGGAACGTAAACATAATTTAGCAACAGTCTGATGGTGTAAACGTTGTGGAAAAGTAGACACACAGAACTATCACCTGCAAAAATGTATGTGAGATCTGGAAATGGCGTGCTGGTTGGAAGCATGGCGACAGTGTCAGTAATTCTCTCCTGGAATATTAAGAAAGGCAACACTGCACGGACTCAAATGTGGTTGATAATGGCTTTCTACCATTATTGTCTGAATGCCGATTATCCTAATTTATTTGTATCCAGAAAATGTCTCAGAGCAGAGCGATACATAATGATGTGTGGATCGAGTTAACTGATCAGCTGGATCTCACTTGCTAACTTCCGCGCGAGTGTGCGCGCAGTTTCTTTCTAAAGTGTTACAACAAAATGTAACTAAACAATTTATAGTAAAACCAGATATCACCGAGTGGAATGGCTCAGGCTGTGGCCTTGATTCGGGAGGCTCGTGTTCGATTCCCGTGGCCGACCTACCTGATCCATGGTTTTTTCGGGGTTTTTGCTAGGCAAATGCTGGGTAGGTTAATTACATTCCCCGATTTTCCTGTCCCTCCATTTTATCTCCATCATCATCTCACATCTGGTGATCCCTTTCAGGGTAGAAGTGTCGGGGGAAGTCTCGGCGGTACATGACAGGATGATATGTTCTGAGGAAAACTACTCTCTCCTCCGGTAGGTCGGCTGCCGGTCTCCACTTCCCTGATGGGACCATTTCAGGACCGCCAGCCAGGGACCATTGGGTTTGGCTGCTGGGCTCGTTGCCGTCCTGCAGTAGGGGAGCGAGTTCGTTGTCCTGGCCTGTCGGGGGAAGTCTCGGCGGTACATGACAGGATGATATGTTTTGAGGAAAACTACTCTCTCCTCCGGTAGGTCGCTTGCCGGTCTCCGCTTCCCTGATGGGACCATTTCAGGACTGCCAGCCAGGGACCATTAGGGTTTGGCTGCTGGGCTCGTTGCCGTCCTGCAGTAGGGGAGCGAGTTCGTTGTCCTGGCCTGTCGGGGGAAGTCTCGGCGGTACATGACAGGATGATATGTTCTGAGGAAAACTACTCTCTCCTCCGGTAGGTCGGCTGCCGGTCTCCACTTCCCTGATGGGACCATTTCAGGACCGCCAGCCAGGGACCATTGGGTTTGGCTGCTGGGCTCGTTGCCGTCCTGCAGTAGGGGAGCGAGTTCGTTGTCCTGGCCTGTCGGGGGAAGTCTCGGCGGTACATGACAGGATGATATGTTTTGAGGAAAACTACTCTCTCCTCCGGTAGGTCGCTTGCCGGTCTCCGCTTCCCTGATGGGACCATTTCAGGACTGCCAGCCAGGGACCATTAGGGTTTGGCTGCTGGGCTCGTTGCCGTCCTGCAGTAGGGGAGCGAGTTCGTTGTCCTGGCCTGTCGGGGGAAGTCTCGGCGGTACATGACAGGATGATATGTTCTGAGGAAAACTACTCTCTCCTCCGGTAGGTCGGCTGCCGGTCTCCACTTCCCTGATGGGACCATTTCAGGACCGCCAGCCAGGGACCATTGGGTTTGGCTGCTGGGCTCGTTGCCGTCCTGCAGTAGGGGAGCGAGTTCGTTGTCCTGGCCTGTCGGGGGAAGTCTCGGCGGTACATGACAGGATGATATGTTTTGAGGAAAACTACTCTCTCCTCCGGTAGGTCGGTTGCCGGTCTCCGCTTCCCTGATGGGACCATTTCAGGACCGCCAGCCAGGGACCATTAGGGTTTGGCTGCTGGGCTCGTTGCCGTCCTGCAGTAGGGGAGCGAGTTCGTTGTCCTGGCCTGTCGGGGGAAGTCTCGGCGGTACATGACAGGATGATATGTTTTGAGGAAAACTACTCTCTCCTCCGGTAGGTCGCTTGCCGGTCTCCGCTTCCCTGATGGGACCATTTCAGGACTGCCAGCCAGGGACCATTAGGGTTTGGCTGCTGGGCTCGTTGCCGTCCTGCAGTAGGGGAGCGAGTTCGTTGTCCTGGCCTGTCGGGGGAAGTCTCGGCGGTACATGACAGGATGATATGTTTTGAGGAAAACTACTCTCTCCTCCGGTAGGTCGCTTGCCGGTCTCCGCTTCCCTGATGGGACCATTTCAGGACTGCCAGCCAGGGACCATTAGGGTTTGGCTGCTGGGCTCGTTGCCGTCCTGCAGTAGGGGAGCGAGTTCGTTGTCCTGGCCTGTCGGGGGAAGTCCCTCTCCAAGTAAACTGTAGGGACCCTGCCCTCTATACTGTCGTGGTCGGCCACCCTCTGTCTCCTTCACCTCATCCTTCCTCCCGGGAGTGCCCCAATTGGGGGCATAGGTACAATGGCCCAGCATGGTGGCCTACGTACCGAATCCCCTCCGTCATGAAATCCCAATCTCAAAACAAAATCTCCTACCCTACCTTTCCCCATTGATATCCTGATTGTTAAATAAATAAAACAAGTTAAAGGAAAACCACGGAAAAAACCTTATCCAGGTAACTCACCCTGAACGAGATTCGAATACGGGACACCTTGAATGTGAGGTAGACACGCTATACACTTACACTACAGAAGCAAACATTTAAAGGTTTGGACACTTTCTTCACATATATTTCTACAGTTTCTGATACATATCAGTTAAAGAAATAAATACAAAACAATATACATTATTGCTTCTATTCGTGGAAATGTTACATACATCATGACCATTCATAGATAACATAATTGTTTATTTCATATCATGAATATGTAGCGTTATTCTAAATGCCTTTTTTACATTTGAAAAAGTTAATGTTCCAAGACACACAATACTCGTATCATTGAAGATTAAACTCGCATCCATGTTCAGGTAGTTGTGTAGTTTTACTTTCTCAATGCACAGTTGCATTCGATCCAAAAATTCGATATCGAGATTGCACTGGAAATACATGGGTTGAATAATACAAGAAATGTAGATTTAGAAAATCTTCCCAGTGTGTGTACCGGTAAAAAAATGGACAGGAAGATATTCATAGAAATGTTCCGTAAATATTGAAGTTCATCAAAAACATCTGTGACGATTTTGATTACAACAACTTATGGTTCATATATCTTCAGAAATGTCGTCTAAAATTCTCTTTATTCTGGATGACCTTTGTATAATTGTTAAACCGCTAACGCGCACAATTTATGTGAAATATAGTTTTGTGGAGTTAAAAGCTTCCAAAACATTCCTTGTTATTATATTTTTCCAAAATTTAATATTTTTCTCAAATGGAAGCATAATACTATGCATCTATCATGGCTATTACATTCCCTTATTCCTAACGTACCTAAAAGTATGCAATAAAGTCATTTTTACAAATCTTTATCTCGATTGAGATGAATTAGAATTGAACGCGTTTTGTCAAGTATAAACTACTCTTGGCGAAGAATGGTTAGAGAAGGTCGTGTTACTTCAAACATATTTATCTCAATAAAAGACCAACCTCGTAATGTTTTGAAGTCTCCTAAATCTGAAAGGCAGATGTTATAAAAAGAACTTCAAATATGGTGGCAGTATGCCCTAGATAGTAAATGACTTAGTTTTAAGGCGAGCATTATCTATACGACACACAAAATCTTCCAATAAAGCAAGTAAATCCTAACATTGTGATATCAGAAGAAGAAAAGAATTGTGAGCTTTAATACAAAAGTCATATTCCTCGCATGCTTACATACTTTTGATCTCTTATTTTGTTTTCCTTCCAGCTTATATTTTACTGTTTTGCTTACATTGGTAATGTATGTGTTTACTTATGGTGTTCGGTCACAAATTAACAAAAGACAGCAGGTCTAAGGTAAGGTTACTGTTCGAAAGGGTAGAGATAATGTTGCAGTTTCTCTTGAGCAGTGAACACCGAGGGCGGGCGGCCCTCTGACGTTGATCTGATGGGGAAAGCCTGGGAATTAAAGCACAGAGTTCCTCAGACATAATTCACCGCTCATCCCCCTACGGCTCACCCTCCCTTCAGTTTTAAACTGCTCCTTCTAACTGCTAGTGTTAATCCTTGGGGTAACTTTAATAACTATAAAGATCTACTTCCAAATCTATTTAGCTCTAGCAAAGTATTATTATTATTATTATTATTATTATTATTATTATTATTATTATTATTATTATTATTATTATTATTATTATTATTATTATTATTATTATTATTATTATTATTATTATTATTATTATTATTATTATTATTATTATTATTATTATTATTATTATTATTATTATTATTATTATTATTATTATTATTATTATTATTATTATTATTATTATTATTATTATTATTATTATTATTATTATTATTATTATTATTATTATTATTATTATTATTATTATTATTATTATTATTATTATTATTATTATTATTATTATTATTATTATTATTATTATTATTATTATTATTATTATTATTATTATTATTATTATTATTATTATTATTATTATTATTATTATTATTATTATTATTATTATTATTATTATTATTATTATTATTATTATTATTATTATTATTATTATTATTATTATTATTATTATTATTATTATTATTATTATTATTATTATTATTATTATTATTATTATTATTATTATTATTATTATTATTATTATTATTATTATTATTATTATTATTATTATTATTATTATTATTATTATTATTATTATTATTATTATTATTATTATTATTATTATTATTATTATTATTATTATTATTATTATTATTATTATTATTATTATTATTATTATTATTATTATTATTATTATTATTATTATTATTATTATTATTATTATTATTATTATTATTATTATTATTATTATTATTATTATTATTATTATTATTATTATTATTATTATTATTATTATTATTATTATTATTATTATTATTATTATTATTATTATTATTATTATTATTATTATTATTATTATTATTATTATTATTATTATTATTATTATTATTATTATTAATTATTATTATTATTATTATTATTATTATTATTATTATTATTATTATTATTATTATTATTATTATTATTATTATTATTATTATTATTATTATTATTATTATTATTATTATTATTATTATTATTATTATTATTATTATGATTATTATTATTATTGTTGTTGTTGTTGTTGTTATTGTTATTAATGTTCCTCCATTGAAGCCATTTGCAATCAAATCTCATAACATAAATTGTGTTGCACACATGATTTTCTCTACTCCTCTACAAATTACTGTTACTGACGCTTGTTATTCTGTCTGCTTCATGATAAATTAGATAAACATTGATAAAAATTAATGATTCTTTCAGACCACTATGTGTTTCAAATGGGAATAGTTCTGGCTTGTAGCGAATCAGCTGCATTAAAGCCTTCAGCGTTGCCACCTCATTATCCCCACTCTTTTTATATTTCCATCTCTCTCGCACACTTGCGAGTGTTCGTGGCGCTAGACGTAAGGGAACGCAAACTGAATTTTCCAAAGCTTTATAATTTATACAGTTGTTAATATCGCAATTACAACATGGATATTCGTATATTACCAGCATGTTTCAAATATTTATTTGAAAATTAATTATAGTTTATGAATTACTTATATTACTAATCCAACGAAAATACCAGCGGCGTATCCGTATAGCTGTGAATGTTACTTAGGTTAAGAGATAATTCTTCTTTGTCATTGTCTTCAACGTCTGAGTACTTCAAATTTATGATGATAGGTTCCAAGATCTCGTTACATGTTATTTCTTTCCAAAAGTCGTCTTCTTTTAGTTTATCTGATGTCTCACGCAGTTTACCCAGTCTTGTGTTCCTTGTCAATTTCATGCTGAATAAGTCGTTCAACGTCAGTCAGTTTAAAAATATTATTTCTGTTTGCAACATAATTTGAGCCCACATTAACTCAATTGGATTGTTCTGGCAGTAGTAAGGGGAAGGTGGATCGTGTCTCATTGATCCAGCTGATACACTTTTTCATGGAAGAGTAACTGAATAATACTGCTCTGAACTCGCTAGAGTAAATAGAGATTACGAACCATTCATAAACAAAAGATATAATGTTACCAGACACGTTCTGCCAGACTAGCAAGAAGTGTATTGTTTCCTCTCATCGAATTTAACATACACCTTGGCTTATTCAATGTACATATTTCTTTTATCACGTCATGTCAAATGTTTACGTTTCAGTTTGTATTACAAAAACTATTTGAGCTAAAAATATGGGGTTTTCATGGTTATATTACATACACTACTCTCTCCTTCCCCATGGATCAGTTTTTGCAAAATCTAAATTTTTATCTTAGTACGAATAGTTTATATTAGAGATTAATTAGGTTGGCATTCGTCACACACCACTTAGCGGGGATGCAATACGACAACACCGCAGTACTCTGATTGGTTGCTGACATATTAGCGCTAAAGGACAAACACCTTCCCATTTGAAACACATGATAGTCTTGTTTAGGTTAAGATTTCGATAGATAGAGTCAAACTGAATAACTCGATGCTATCGCCGAGATTTGAACCACGCATCTCCCGTCTTCGTCCGGTCGCCTTTAACCATTGAGCTGACATGTCAGTGTTTGTAAGAATAATTTGTATTGGAGTAGAGAAAGTCATATTAGTACCAGATGTGAACTGTTTCTTCTTTCTGTATTTTTGCTTCTCTTATGAGGGATTTAAAAGTCAGCGTCTGGGACTGGATGCAGGTGGGGACCCGATCATGGAGAGAGAGAGAGAAGAGAGAGAGACAATGGGCATCAACCGACGCCTGGTTTGAGAGTAAAGTAGATGATATGAAATGAATGGAAGAGGGTGAACCAGAGAATCCCGGAGAAAACCCATCCTGATGCCGCTTTATTTACCCCAATTCACCCTGGGATCGAAGTCGAGCCGCCTTGATAACAAATCGCTGCCGGATTTAAAGAATCACGTTAGGCTATAGGTCATTGTGACAAATGCCACGTGCACATTGTTGCGAGACTTTTAATAACCAGCGTGATACATCAAAGGGCGTCCCTAATCATCCATGAAGAGTAAAGCCAATTTTGGCTTATTTATATACTATCCAAATCAAAGAGGATGAATAAACAATACACGTTCAATGCGGGTAATACGAGTCATGCAATTTTGGGCTCATTTGTACACTCCTAAATGCTTTGCACATAAAACTCAAAGCAGGACATCAATAAATTCATGACCTCTGGTGACTAACTTACAATTGCATAGGTTTCCGAATTTAGGTTAGCAACAGAATTATTTCCTCTTCTCCTTAGAATCTGCAAGATTATAAATGCGATAGACAAATGGGGAAAGAGATATTTGACAAATTGCAATGACATTATTCTCTCTCCTCACTACTATACTATGTTTTCTTATTATTTTTTACAAACTTCTACTGTTTATTCTATCTACAGACGGATTTATATAGAACTGACACATTTCTCTTTCATTTATTGAATTCTGCTAGCGAAAAGTTATACCTAAAATGTAGAGGAATTTTGAGAGATCATTTACCATTATAGCAAATGTTGAAGATGTCCTCCATCCTGCACAAGATACAACTCAACACGTCGTTCCATGTTACTGGTCAGAGTTGGAGGACTCTGTTGTCAATCTCCTGTGTGATAATGTGCTTCAGATCGTCCAATGTCCAGAGACGTGTAGTATAAACTCTGTCTTTTAAGTATCTGGCATCTCGGTGGCCACAGGTTCCTGGAAATTATCCGGTCGTCAAAGAAACTTGCAACTAGCTCCATGAATAAGTTTGATGTATGGCATGTAGCGCCGTCTTGCTGAAAATATCCTTGACCCAACTCTACGTCGTCCAGTTGCTCAACAAACTCCATTAAGATTTGTTAGTGATTATCTGCAGTGTTCACAGTCGAGCCCTGCACACCAAACTCCGGTTTTAACCGGGTACATAGCTACGTCATGGAAGACGTGTGGATTTTCTATGGACCAATGGCGTGACTTCTGTGAGTTCACATAACCGAATAATTGGAACCAAGCTTCATCTGTGAACCATGTTTTGGACAATATGGCACAATGAACGTCTGAAACCAACGACAATAATTCAATCTTTTATCCTTATCTGGTTCCTGTAGCTGATGAAAAGCCGTAACCCTATATGACTTTAGACCTGCACTTTTCGCAGCTCTCTGACACATTGAGTAGATGTACCCTGTCTACTGCGACAAACGTCATAATGACTTTTAGGGTGGCTGATCCAGTCGTGCTCTTACGTCAACAACAACCGTAACCCTATATGGCTTTAGACCTGCACTTTTCGCTGCTCTCTAACACATTGAGTAGATCTACCCTGTCTACTGCGACAAACGTCTTAGTGACTTTTAGGGTGGCTGATCCAGTCGTGCTCTTACGTCAACAACAACCGTAACCCTATATGGCTTTAGACCTGCACTTTTCGCTGCTCTCTAACACATTGAGTAGATCTACCCTGTCTACTGCGACAAACGTCTTAGTGACTTTTAGGGTGGCTGATCCAGTTGTGCTCTTACGTCATCAACAACCGTAACCCTATATGGCTTTAGACCTGCACTTTTCGCTGCTCTCTAACACATTGAGTAGATCTACCCTGTCTACTGCGACAAACGTCTTAATGACTTTTAGGGTGGCTGATCCAGTTGTGCTCTTACGTCATCAACAACCGTAACCCTATATGACTTTAGACCTGCACTTTTCGCAGCTCTCTGATACATTGAGTAGATGTACCCTGTCTCCTGCGACAAACGTCATAATGACATTTAGGGTGGCTGATCCAGTCGTGCTCTTACGTCAACAACAACCGTAACCCTATATGACTTTAGACCTGCACTTTTCGCAGCTCTCTGACCCATTGAGTAGATGTACCCTGTCTCCTGCGACAAACGTCATAATGACATTTAGGGTGGCTGATCCAGTCGTGCTCTTACGTCAACAACAACCGTAACCCTATATGACTTTAGACCTGCACTTTTCGCAGCTCTCTGACACATTGAGTAGATGTACCCTGTCTACTGCGACAAACGTCATAATGACTTTTTGGGTGACTGCTCCAGTCGTGCTCTTACGTCAACAACAACCGTGGGAAGCCTGGATGAACGATGCTTGGCAGAGATCCAGTTGTTTCCAATTTGTTTAGCAGTCCCAGTATTGTGTTTCTTTTGGGAGCATTAAAAACACCAAATTATCTATGGTATGTCCGTTGACTAGCTGTAATTGAATTCATAATCCAGTGTTGCTTCACAAGGAAGAGTCAATGATTCACGTTGACTAGAACAAAATGTCAAAAACAACTGCCAACACTAGCAGTTAGGAATAAAAGATAAACAATCTGCGCATCTAGTGACAAGGGATCGAAACTACAGAACATTCTGCTTAATTTGGTGTTAAAATTGAGTCATTAAATGAATTAACAAGGGAATAATTAAAGAAACAGTTCTATATAAATCACTGTGTACTTAATGTTAATAGAGATAGGTTTTGTAGAAATTATTATGTTACATATCTCCACACACAAGTGGCGAACATTCTTATGTATTTACGTGATATACGTAATTTAAGTAAATAAATATATTTGATCAGAATTACGTTAATGGGGAATGTCTCATAGCGTACATTTTGACGTGTATAATTTTATAAAACACAACAACGGAGAATGCCAACACAATTGCGCTGTCGCTTTATTGTATGAAATTTCAGATTTAACATTACGGTCATTAGAAAGTTATTACACGAGAAAGTTCCCCATCCCTGGCCTTCAAATTAGTGCTTAATGAGTTTCATAAACTGATTTGGCAACGCTGTTGGTCATCCTTTTTTACAACCAACCCGCGTAGCCACATCAAAAATGCATGATAAAACAGCTTGTGTCCACTCCAGCTCTCATTGGACAGGGTTGTGCCTGTTTCTTTGTTTATCAGGCATTAAACTTGATTTTCCTATCCGTACGCTCCTCGTACAAAGGCTGCATTCCAAAAAGGAAATTTCGCTAATAAGTCTGTAGCGACAAACATTTGTCAACTGGACCGAAAATACCATCCCAGCATTATTATTATTATTATTATTATTATTATTATTATTATTATTATTATTATTATTATTATTATTATTATTATTATTATTATTATTATTATTATTATTATTATTATTATTATTATTATTATTATTATTATTATTATTATTATTATTATTATTATTATTATTATTATTATTATTATTATTATTATTATTATTATTATTATTATTATTATTATTATTATTATTATTATTATTATTATTATTATTATTATTATTATTATTATTATTATTATTATTATTATTATTATTATTATTATTATTATTATTATTATTATTATTATTATTATTATTATTATTATTATTATTATTATTATTATTATTATTATTATTATTATTATTATTATTATTATTATTATTAGGATGGCTGTTCAATAAACAATGATTACAATTTTTTTGACAACGTACCTTTACTCATCTTGATGATTTTGATGATCCTCTTCAAAATAGTCTCCGCTAAATGCGATGTACTTGTCCCAGCGTTTCTGTCAGTCTTCAAAGACATGCTGGAAACTATTTTTGAGAGATCCTTCAAAATCGCCTTCGCAGCCTTCACCACTGCTTCTGATGATAGATAATTACTCCCACGAAGGCGTTTCTTCAAGTTACGGAATTGAAAAAAGTCACATGGGGCTAAATCCGGACTATAGGGAGGGTGAGGGATGCACTTCACGTTGATTTTTGCAAGATATTCAACAACAAAATTGGCAATATGCGATCGTACATTATCGTGGTGCAGCATCCAGTCTACTTCACGAAAATGTGGTCTTTTGGGCCTGATATGGACTTGGAATGTTTTCAGGACGTTCCTGTAGTGTTGTCCAGTTACTGATGTGTGTGCAGGTACAACATGCTGATAAACCATTCCATGGACATCAAGGAATGAGATTACCATGGCTTTCCCAGCAGAAGCAACCACTTTTGCTTTCTTGGGGGGTTAGTGATGAAGGAGATTTCCACACTGAGCTTTGCTGTTTGCTCTCAGGATCAAAATGATGTAGCCAAGTTTCATCAGCAGTGATTACGTTTGAAATAAACTCCGGATCTTCCTCTAACATCAACTTTAACTGCATGCAGACTTGCATGTGATTGTCCTTTTGTTCGGGAATCAACAGTCTTGGAACCCATCGCACACAAACACGTCTCATGTGTGATGTTTCTGTCACCAACGTGTGGGTGGCACCCAGTGAAATGTTCAGTATTTCAGAAAGTGGTCATGAGGTAATTCGTCGATCCTCTCTCACAATGGCAGCAGCAGTGTTGATGTTTTCTTCCGTCAGAGGAGTAACCGGGTCCACCTTCCTTTGAAATTGAGTGTCTCCCTTCTTTTAACATTTTAAATCACCTTCGATCTGTGCTGTAGAGAAGAGCAGACTCTCTATAGGCCTCCTGTAACACTGTATAGGCGTGAACTGAAGATTTATTGAGACGAAAGCAGAATTTCAAAGCCGTATATTGTTCCTCGCGTGTTACCTCCATTGCACCGGTAGGCGATACTGGACATGTCTAAACTTGCCTGGTTCTCACAGGCGAGGTACTACTACGTTGTGTTTGTTTCACATTAAGTTAACAGAATATAATAAGATTGAATTTTAGTGTGAAAAATTAAGACTTTAAAAAATTATGATCATTCTTTATTGAAGAGCCCTCGTACGTATCAGAGGTCTGCATTTGTCCTACGTAGGCTGTATCGATAACTAACATGTTTAACTGCCATCTAATTACGATGGTTTGACACGCCCATCTAGTAATTTTGTAGCTCATCTTGCACAACACGTTTATTAAAGCCAGATTTGTAAAAGGCAGAGTTCGTTTGTGCCCTAAATAGTTTTGAGGTTAATCCAATCTTTGAAGAGCAATCGTTGCTGTGTTCGTATAATGCTCAATTTATCTCAGAGGAAACATGGTGCGACTAAATCGAGAGTTAATTATAAATGGTCATTTCGCTGATGTATGTATGTGCATACTAAATAACGCGGTTAACGGGGAACAAGGGGGTGAAGTTGTCAAAGGTCTGCTCGCATTACTATACACAAATCCTCCTGCATTAGATATAGGATTGGCGGTCTGCTACTGCTCTCCATTCTGATTTGTAACTACCCAAATCTACAAGCGTACCTAGATCATTTTCTATTTATTTATTTAGCTTCGCCAGTACCTAACCGCTTACCTCGTGATGAAAACTCTGATTGTCATCCAGATACCAAAACGTTTCTCAGGTTGAGTTCAATTTAATTTCTCTACTAATTCTTCTACCTTATCATTACATCCGCTTGGATTTTTGAAGTGAAAACTTCTTTAGGCGCGTTTAGCACTTTTTGTGGGTAGTGAATTAATGTGAGCCGTCACGCTAGAATATGTGACGCTCATTCGGGTGAAGTCGGCTCGAGTCGGCTCAATCCGAACCCCCTCCCCCACACACTCTTTCGTTATTTCACTATTATGTTGTTCATTCAGCTATACACACTCAACAGCGTATCAACAACACGCATCCAACTATGTTTTAACAGATTTCAAATACTATGAACAATTCAGAAACCCTGCAGGAGTTTCTTACAAACGTCTGTCAAGTATCAGTAACCGATCCGGTCATTTAACAAGTCTACACCATGACAAATTCCACTTTGAACAATAATAATAGTCAAAAGGAACAGATAATAGCACCCAAGTTCGCTATTTGAATAATTAAAACCATAATAACGAAAATTAAAACGAGTGTGCTAATTGGAAATAACATTCTCTTGTGAAAGAGATGTTTCATTTAAGAACTGGTTATTTTTATTGACAATTTATCTTTATTGTGAGTAGTAAAACGTAAACCATCAATAAATTAATGTAATAACACGTGAATAATAAAATTATCGCGTATTAAAATGACGTTTTGCGTATATTTTTATTTAAAACTTATAGGTTATGTTTTTTCACAAACTGAGAGACCGACCGAGAGTCAAAAGATTTCATATATAAATTTGATTTTTTATAGAAAAAAATTAAATGTATATTATTTAGTTTGGAAAATAAAAATTTAAAGACAAAACTTCGGACGAAAACATCGAACAAAAGAATCGATGTTTTAAAAATATCGACCTTAATACATCGATGTGAAAGGCATTCGATATTTTCCAGTAAACATCGATGTTCCGTAAGTATCGATGTCGATCGCAGCCCTAACACTAACCGGCCAACTTGACAGCGAGATGACGGACGTTTGCAAGAACGGTCCTTATACTAATTAAAGTATTATATAGGAATTTATAAATAGCTTATGTTATAGAAAATGGATGAAAAATCTCAAATCAATGACATATTGCAACGGAAAAGGGAACTGACCAATGCGCCCACAAAAAATATCGTAATAGGAATCGAATGGAACGTCGGAAACTGAATGATTCGATGCAGGATGACCCTAATGAGGAATGGAAAAAAACAATGGCGAAGAAACGTTCGAAAAGGTATCGTGAGAAGAAATGTGTCAATGCACTACAATCTGTTCATGATGTGGTTCATGATTCACAAACTCCCGGACCTATGCTCGTATTAAACGATCAACAAACTTACGATTCATAACTCTCAGATTGCCGGAACATCCACAAATAATTTTTAAGAATAATTTATAATGAATAATTTTTGAGTTTTGACTTCTGTCGTGTTCTCTTAAGCAGACACAATTTTTTTACTGTGCGTTCAAGCTTTGCATTCGTCCCCATCCTCTGTCTCTCTCTCTCTCTCTCTCTCTCTCTCTCTCTCTCTCTCTCTCTCTCTCTCTCTCTCTCTCTAAGTTCACAAATTTCCCTAAACACGAGAGGGAATGATTAGTTTGGATGAGGAAGGAGCATTACTTTTGAAAGGAATGAACGGCAAAGAAAAAGGATGTATTATGTGCAAGATGCAAGGCTGTAGTGTTTCCAGTTTAAAAAATAAAACTTTTTCAGTAAAACTATACTTCATATGAAAGACTTTTTGAAGATCTTAATTTTTATCAAAATCGCCTCCAATGATTTTGATTGGAATACTTGTGTTTGAGGTACTTTCAAACCTAAATATGACATTTCATGGAAATAACTGCAGAAGTGCTCTTCATTCTGCTATGTGTTTCAAGTGGGAAGAGTTTTGGCCTGTAGCGAATCAGCTGCATTAGAGCCTTCAGCGTTGCCACCTCGTTATCTCCACTCTTTTTATATTTCCATCTCGCTCGCACACTTGCAAGTGTTCGTGGCGTTAGACATTAGGGAAACGCAAACTGAATTTTCCAAAATTTTATAATAATGCCGTTGTTGTAATCACAATTTCAACATGGATATTCGTATATTACACAAATTTTTTAAATTTTTAGTTTAAACTTAATTATCCTTTATGAATTACTTATTTTTCTAGTCCAACGAATAGGCCAGCAGTTTATCCGTATCGTTTTGAACGTTACTTACGTTAAGAGATAATTCGTCATTTTCTTCATCATCTGACTACTGCAAATTTATGATGATAGGTTCCAAAATCTCGTCACGTGCTATTTCTTTCCAAAAGTCGTCTTCCTGTAGTTTATCTGATATCTCACGCAATTTTCCCAGTCCCAGTCCCAGTGTTCCTTGTCAATTTCTTTGTGAATAAGTCGTTCAACGTCAGTCAGTTTAAAAACATTATTTCTGTTTCAACATAATTTGATCCCACATTAACTCAATTGGATTATTCTAGCAGTAGTAAGGGGGAGGTGGATCGTATCTCATTGATCCAGCTGATACACTTTTTCATGGAAGAGTAACCAAATAATACTGCTCTGAACT
Organism: Mantis religiosa; assembly: GCA_030765055.1. NCBI lineage: Eukaryota > Metazoa > Arthropoda > Insecta > Mantodea > Mantidae > Mantis > Mantis religiosa. The sequence goes on from CM060947.1 coordinate 275,682,720, forward strand.
CGCTAGAGTAAATAGAGATTACGAACCATTCATAAACAAAAGATATAATGTGACCAGACACGTTCTGCTAGACTAGCAAGAAGTGTTTTGTCTCCTCTCCCTTGATTTATTCAAAGTACATACTTCTTTTATCACGTCATATCAAATGCTTACGTCTCAGTACTGAGTAATTTGAAATATACGTTCACACATACGTGCCAACCAATAATGATATTCATTACAGTGCTTACGTCGCAATGCATTGTTATAATATAATAGTGCTTTATTTGTATTACGAAAACTATTGGAGCTAAAAATATGGGGTTTTTAAGGTTATGTTAAATACATTACTCTCTCCTTCCGCATGGATCAGTTTTTACAAAATCTGTATTTTTGTATTAACGCGAATAGTATTTATTAGAGATTAATTAGGTTGGCACTCATCACACATCACTTAGGGGGAATACCATACGACAACTCCGCAAGACTGATTGGTTGCTCCTTTAGCACTTCATCCCATATTAAACACATAATAGATGAATTTTGCTTAATATTATATACGAAGTGCGTTCAAGTATCAACACCCATTTTTTCAGGACTGGTAGCAGATAGCAACTTCTCCGTCTTTTAAAAAACACACAAGTGGACATTTTGTGAATGCGTGACAGAGATGACAGCACTGTACAGTTTATAGAACTCTTGTAGCAGCGACAAGGGTTAGGACTACTTTTGGTACTTAATATGCCGACGTCTTCATTGCAAGAACAGCGTGTAATCAATGTTTCATTCATGCTGTCATCACTCGTCAACATCCCCTGATAATTTGCCGGACGCGCAGCCTCGTGATCCGCCAGCATTCGTGGCACCCACCTGGAAGACACGAAGACACTTTCGCGTTTTCAGATCTTCATGCAGGATTGTGTGTACAGATCCCACGGAGGCGATGTCTACAACGTGCAATCGGCGATCCGTGACAGTTAATCACCAGTTTCAGCCATTTTGGACGCTCAGTTGTTATGTAACAGTTGTTTGAGTGAGTTGATGTGAGTGTTTTTATGAAAATAGACAAAATTGAGTATCGAGTTGTCATTAAATATTTGTTTTTGAAAGGCAATACGCCTACGCAAAGCAAAGATGAGTTGGATTCTGTGTATGGAGACTCTGAGACTCTGCTCCATCATTTACCACAGTGAAATTTTGGACAACTGAATTTAAACCTGGCCGTAAGAGTTTGGGAGACGATGAACGTTCGGGACGTTCAAAAACTGCAACTACCGACGAAAACATCGTCAAAGTTCATCAAGGTGCTAGACGACACCCGAATTAAAGTGACAAAGATAGCAGAGGCTATGAACATGTTAAAAGAACGTGTTTGTCACATATTAAATCAACATTTAGACATGAGAAAGCTGTCCGCTCATTTTGCTAACGTTAGACCAAAAACGTGTTCGAAATAACATTTCCAACGCTCTGTTGGCGCAGTTTAGGCACAATAAATCCGAGTTTGGCGCCGATTAATTACTGTAGATGAAACTTGGATACAACATTATACGCCCGAAACAGAAATACAGTCCAAACGGTGAACTACAAAGGGGAAAGCGACTTCAAAAAAAGCAAAAACTGTTGTTTTTCGGCTGGAAAATGATGGTAACTGTTATTTTGGGATAGCCATGAAGTTATTTTAATCGCTTATTTACAAAAAGTAAGAACCATCACAGGAGCATAATCCTGTTTCGCCAAGACAACATACCGCCTCACACCTCAGTGGTTGCAATGGCGAAAATCCATGAATTACGGTTTGAACTGCTTGACTCACCTGATCTAGCCCCAAGCGACTTCTTTTTGTTCGCTCATCTGAAAATTGCGCTCGGAGGACAGAGATTTTCGTCAAATGAAGAGGCAATCGCCTTCGTGAGCAATTATTTTGCAGAAAAAAAGCCCAATAGTATTTGGAGCGGCTACAGAGATGGGAACATCGCTGGGAGAAATGTTTAGAGTTACAAGGAGACTATGGTTGAAAAATAAAAAATAAGTAATTCTGAAAAAAGGGTTATATATCTTTATAGAACGGAAACTTTTCAGACCACCGTCGTAGACAAGAGAAATTGGCGTGTGTAGGAAATGTTAAATAATAGATATATGGAAAACTTTCAGAAGGAGAAATCAACATGAAGAGTATTTAACCAAGAAAACTTAAACTTGCTGAACACCCTAGACTCTCCAAAAACCACTGAACGGTCTAAACTTTAAATATCGTATGTTTGAAACATTCCTGTCTAAAATAAAAGATATATATTGAATTTTCTGGGAGCAGCCTCTGACATCCCCTTCGTTTTAATGAAAACCGCAAGAGATAAACAATATATCATACAGTCGCCCTAACCATTGAGCTACCATGACCAACGTGCCGACTAGACATTGAATTCTCCAACTAACTCGTGTTTTCCCGGCAAACCACTTAGGATTTCTCATAAACACACGAGACAACTACCTTAATGGCGACTTGCAACGTGTAAGTACTTTGCACGAGTCAGTTGGAGAATTTAATGTCATATTGGCATGTTGGGCATAGTAGCTCAATGGTTAGAGCGACTGGACGGAAATCAGAAGATCCGTGGTTCAAATCCCGGCCATGACATTGAGTTTTTCAGTCTGACTCTATCTTTCCAAGGCTATAACTTTCTTAGAGACACAGTCATTTTTCCTAAAAATACATTGTTTTCCGATTTAGTGTTTCTCAGAACGTATTTTCGATGAAATTTCAAAATCAAATTTTTGGATGGAAGACAAAGCTACTATATGTGTGTGTGAGGGAAGTTTTGGGAGAAGGTGCCTAGCTGATTTAGTGTAAAAGGCATTTCCGTTGTCACGCCAGCAGTAGCAGCGCGGTATAATCAATAATAGTAAAGCCAGACACAACATGTGATTCACCCCGGGGACTGGATATTTAGTAGAGCGACACAGATATTGTAATGCGTGTTAATTAAACAATGACGTCATTTAAACCAATAGCCCCCATATACTCTTTATATTGTAACTAGCCATAATCACATTTCGCTGTGCAACACATTTCATCAGTGCAATCAGATATTGCTAAACGCTACTCTTGCTGCGTACATCCTAGTTTTGCATTCCAAACAAATATTCGATGTCAATATTTCTTTATTTTGACTCTTGCTCTGTATACCTTCTGTCTTCGTACCTGTACTGTTCCAGCTACATATGATTTACACCGGAGTAAATATCGTATTTTATCGCGTAATTCCCCTCCTTCTCGAAAAATTTGCTTGGAAACACAGAGGCGGGAATTATGCAAGTGGTGCTTCTAGAAATTCAGAAAGGAAGGGAAACCATGTAGGTACATTTAATTTAAATTTTACTGTGTAGTTTGAATACAGAGCGAACCAAATAAACCTGAAACATTCAAAAAGGCCATAGATTTTAAATTAATAATAGGACACACGTGCAACTTTGGCAGAATATAATACACAACTGGGAGATTACATTACACTATTTACATCTCAGAGAAAATGTTGCAAGTGTCCTCCACCAGCATCTATACATGTTTGTACTCGTCTCACCATGTTATCTCAAGTTTTACGGAGAGCATCCTCGCCAATGTTACTTATTTCGGATCGAATGGATTCCTTGAGAATATCAATTGCCCGTGGCCTATTTTTGTACACTTTATTTTAAGATACCCCTACAAGAAAATATCCGGTGAGGTTAGGTCAGCGGATCTGGGGGCCACAGACCTTTTGAGATTATTCAATTATCAAAGAAACTGGTTACAAGTTCCATGGTGTCATTAGATGTATGGCACGTTGCTCCATCTTGTTCTCAATTCGATATCATCTAGCTGCTACACAAATGTCTTGAAGATACTCATATAAACTTGAGTGTCTACAGTCGTATCAAAGAAACTGGTACCAACGATCCATAGATGATGGTGGAGGACACTTCCAACATTTTCTCTGAGATGTAAATAGTGTAATGTACTCTCCCAATTGTGTATTATATTCTCCCAAAGTTGTACATGTGTCCTATTATTGGTTCAAAAGTTATGACCTATTGAAGTGGTTCAGGTTTTTGCGGATCGCACTGTGTTTCCACATCATTACAACATGTAACAAATTGACTTAGAAATACATCTGCAACTTCACATTTCAATTTTAAGATACGTTGTAACAGTGGCAATACGAGTAGGTATTTCTGTGTCCATTGTTGTCCGTTACACGCACCGCTGCGTCGATTGTCAAGTCATTTAAAGGCCTCTCCAATAAGAACGAACCAGGAGAGGGAATTAGGCGATGTTGAATAGGTAAATAATTGTTAGGTGTGGGGAATATGCGAGGGTAGGAGGCTTATACGATAAAATACGCCATACATACATATCTTTTCGAAGACTTGCTATGTATCATCTGATGCTTGTTTTCTAAACGATTTTTCAATAAGAGAATCTTGTCTTTAACATTTAGGTAATAGTTGCCGTTGCTACTGAGCTACAGTGGATCACTTTTATCACATGGTTACAGGTGCTATTGGCAAATAGCCATGAACAATTACAGCATTCAGCAAAGCGTAGAAGTTTGAACATTTATTATCAAAATGGATCAAGATAGAGAAGCTCTAACTGTCAATGTAGAAAGATATCGGGCGCTCAGAAACATCTAGTTCCAGCAAGATGGTGCCACATGTCATACTGCTCTCGAAACAATCGATCTTTTGAAGGATCAGTTCAGATGTTTCATCATTTCCCGTGATGGTGATGTTAACTGGTCCCCGAGATTATGTAATTTCTTGTGTTAAATCTCTAGTTTATACCAACAAGCCAGAAAAAGTATATGATCTAATGGCACCACGCGTGCTATTCGTGCAGTTAAACCTAATTTACGTTCTTCTGTCATTAAAAATTGGGTCAACCGTATACGCGGAACACAACGCAGTCACTTAACTGATGTTCTCCTCCACAATGACCAGAGTTATGACTTTTAGGACTCCGTTGAATGGTACGCGACGTCATCCGTCAAAACGCTCAGGGCCGTACAGACATTGCACGCCCTGCCGTTAGTGGTGATTTGTTCGCTCAGAGTGAAGAACATAAATGCCAGAAGCACGTAAACGTACGATGGACGAAGAGTTCACACAGAAGGGAGAAAATATCCGATGCAAGGTATGCTGTGTAGAAATTAAGGGAACTAAACCCAAATGGCTGAGTGAGCATTGCAACACTAAGAAACACCAAGGAAGGACTTTAGCAAGAACAATCAGGGCTAAGTAGTAGTTCACCGTCTCAGTCCAGATTATTTCGGGACTTGCGTAAGATCGAGTAGGCGAGGAAACTGGCAGAAGTTACAGTGATGTAGACACTTTCATTGCAAACCTAAAGAGATATTTTTGAAAGCTCCAAGCAGAAAACGTATATATAAAGAAATGGCACCCTAACAAGTAATGACGCCTTACCTCCTCAGCCGGTTACAACTCGCTTGGGCACCTGGCTATGTATTATGAGGAACATTACGACATAGTGAAATTCTTAGTGTGTTAGGCAATGAGCATAGTTCTGCAGTACGAGCTGCTCAGTCCCTCATTTCAAGCAAATTACACAAAGATTTGCTGTTCATCAGAAACAGTTTTTCAGACCTGTCCGAAACCATTGTTCAGCTAAGAAAGAGACGTGATAAAATGCCTCATGCCATAGGGCTCATAGGACTAGCTCAACAGATAGACTCAGCAGCTGCTGCACCTGTTATAAATAAAATAAAAAACAAAATGAAAACCGTACTTGAGAAAAACCCAGGCTATTTTAAAATGGTAAAAATAATTTGCAAGTGCACAAGGAAGCAGTGATTACAAGGTAATGTGATCTGAGTATAGTCCTGCTGCTCGAACGGTTACCATGGATTTATCTTTCGTAATAGAAACCTCTCAGATGACGCACTGATTATTCTTGTAAGAGTGAGAGAGGTACTGACGCACTTCCCGGTCGTGTGTTAAGTATAGTCCTTAACACCTCTCTCACTCTTACAAGAATAATCAGTGCGTCATCTGAGAGGTTTCTATTACCAAAGATATATCCATGGTAACCGTTCGAGCAGCAGGACTATCCTTATGTTTGCACCTGTCACATCATCTGATGTCGAGAGAACTTTTTCAAACTACAAATATTGCTTGAGTGACACAAGGAGATGCACCTTCAAAAAGTATAAAATATATGTTGTTATACACTGTAATAAGTTGAACAATTGATGAATAGGCATTTATTGTCAATTGTAAAAGTAATTTATTTTACCTTATTGTTCAAAGTGTGTTTTGTGATACATCTACTTTTACTGAATGATTCTGAAAACGGCGACATATTTTATATATTTGTTTTATTTATATTTACATATTTGTTAGCACATTTGTATACCCCTAAGGGGGCCGAACTTTTTTTACTACTAGAGTTATACCACACCCCTCTTCCTATACTTACAACAAGCCGAGTCCTAGAAGTCCTAAGTCTTCTAATGCCATTAATTATGTTCAGTGTTAGCATCAGAATTAAACACTTCTTTCTGAAATTTCAAAAGCTCTCTCCAATACTGCCATTGCAACTGGAACTAAGATTGCTTCTTTTAATTCTTTTTCTAGTATTTGTTTGTCTTTTTTACCAGTATCTTTTTCGTAGTCCTAGGTTATATTTCCTTTGAAATTTGTCTCGATTCAACAATTGCAGTTAGATTGTTTTGTGTTGCAGATTGCTACCGACTGAATCCTATCTCATGAATAAGGCTGGTCCTCAGTGATATCGGCTTGAAACACACTTATGTGGCCCCATTTAATGCATCGTACATTACGCTCTTATATTGCAAATGGCTGGTTCCTAATTCCAGAATCTCCTTTGCAATAATCTTCTCTGAGAGTATTAAATTTCCTTTGCTCCTCAAACTTGCATTCAGGTCCGTCTTCTTCTCTTTCACGTCCCTCATTTGTGAGGTTTGTACATGACGTTGGCACTCAGTTCTCTTTGTGAGTATTGCCTCTGTTTCTTTAAAATGGATGGAGAAACTTCTTGGATATACAATTATTAAAATCTTAGCCATTTTTGCAGCTATATATGTTCATTATGACTACGCTGTACGCCTAGAGAACCGAAGATATGCGTGAGTCGGCCGCGGGGATAGAACCCACGATATTTAGAATGCGGGGCACAGACGTATCTCGGATATGTGACCTTGTGTCAATACCTCTTATTTGCACAGTTCCCATTACAGTTTCGCTACAATGACTTTAACATCGTACACAAACATCCTGTACAAATACATGAAACTGCTGACTCTAAGATTTACTCGCTGACTCTGGTCCCCTGACCAAAGCCTTCGGTTTTCTGGAACAGCTTGTTGTCATTTCTTCTTGACCTTTTCTGCTTTTTCCCTAATCCACTTTTATCTTAACTTACATAAGAATTCTCCTATACATCTATTTTTCTTTTCACTCATCCCCGTTAAAATGTGTAACGAAACACAGTCACATTTCTTATTCAATATTTTTCTCCTGCAATTTGTTAACTCCTTACATTATACCAGGTATTGAACAGTGCTCTCTTCGCCTGTACAAAATTCAAATATCCCTCAGCACTTTTAGATATAATATTCCTACTCTCATCCATGCTAAGCCTTTTCTTCCTGTTTAGTCACATTGACCTATATATTAGTCCCTACGCCATTCTGTCTTTAATTGCTTATAAAATTTCAAAGTTTTCTTTTCTTCTATACTTTCCACATCTCCTGTCCATGTACGAGGGCTGCTCAACAAAGAATGATCATAATTTTTACAGACATAATTTTTCGCACTAAAATTCAATATTATTATATTCTGTTAGCTTAAGGTGAAACAAACACGCCGTAGTAGTTTCATTGTTGGCATTCCTGGTTCCCGCCTGTGATAACCAGGCAAGTTCAGATATGTTCAGTATCGTCTACCGCTGCAATGGAGGTAACACGCGAGGAACAATATGCGGCTTTGAATTTCTGCTTTCGTCTCAACAAATCTTCAGTTGAGGCCTATACAATGTTACTGGAGGCCTATGGAGAGTCTGTTCTGCCCTACAGCACAGCTCGAAAGTGATTTAAAATGTTTAAAGAGGGGAGACAATCAATTTCAAAGGAAGGTGCCCCAGTTACTGCTCTTGCGGAAGAAAACATCAACACTGCTGCTGCCATTTTGAGAGAGGATCGACGAATTTCCTTAAGATCACTTTCTGAAATACTGAACATTTCATTGTGTGCCACCCACACGTTGGTGACAGAAACATTACACATGAGATGTGTTTCTGTGCGATGGGTTGATTCCCGAACAAAAGGACATTCGCATGCAGGTCTGCATGTAGTTAAAGTTAATGTTAGAGGAAGATCCGGAGTTTATTTCAAACGTAATCGCTGCTGATGAAACTTGGCTACATCATTTTGATCCTGAGAGCAAACAGCAAAGCTCAGTGTGGAAATCTCCTTCATTACCAACCCCCAAAAAGCAAGAGTTGTTGCTTCTGCTGGGAAACTCATGGTCATCTCATTCTTTGATATTCATGGAATGGTTTATCAGCATGTTGTACCTGCACACATCAGTAACTGGACAATACTAGCAATGTTCTGAAAACCTTGCAAGTCCATATCAGGCGCAAAAGACCACATTTCCGTGAAGCAGGCTGGATGCTGCACCAGATAATGCTCAGCCGCATATTGCCAATGTTGCTGTTGAATATCTTGCAAAACTCAACGTGAAGTCCATCCCTCACCCTCCCTATAGTCCGGATTTAGCCCATATGACTTTTTTCTATTCCCTAACTTGAAGAAACGCCTTCGTGGGAGTCATTATTTATCGTAAGAAGCAGTGGCGAAGGCTGCGGAGGCTATTTTGAAGGATCTCTCAAAAATTATTTCCAGCATGTCTTTGAAGACTGACAGAAACGCTGGGACAAGTGCATAGCATTCAGGAAAGACTGTTTTGAGAAGGACCATCAAAATTATGAGGAAGAGTAAAGGTACATTATCAAAAAATTGTGATTATTCTTTATTGAACAGCCGTCGTATGTCTTCTACTCTAGTTCTCACTTCCAAATACTGCTATGATTTGACTCCCCTACTCTCCATAAATCTCCCATGCCAATTCTGACCACCAACTGTTTGTGTTCTTAATGCTTTTCTGTTGCTTCATGCACAGATTCAGTAATTCTCCTTTCTGCCCTTTAATACACTTATACCTGAATTTCAATATTCTCTCTGTTATTATTCCCTTCCTTTATGTATTACGCAACACTAGGAATGCTATTTCTGTTAGCCTGGTAGTTGGAAATTAATTGTTCTTTCACACTAGCCGTGTGTAGGACGCACTATGAATGGGTAGAGCCAAACTGAAAATTTCAATGCCATAGCCGTGATTTGAACCACGGATTCTCTGCTTCCGTCCAGCCGCTCTAAACCATTGAGCTACTACAGCCAACGTGCCAACATGACAATAAATTCTCTTTCATAGTGCGTCCTACAAACGGCTAGTGTGAAAGAACAATTAATTTCCATTAATTGTACCTAATAGCGGTCCGAACTATAAAGTCCGGGCCTTAAAGTACTTACAGCATAGTAAGTCGTCATTAAGGTAGTTGTCTCATGTGTTTATGAGAACTCCTAGTAGTTTACCGGGAAAAACACGAGTCAGTTGTACCTAATAGCGGTCCGAACTATGAAGCCCGGACCTTAAAGTACTTACGGCATAGTAAGTCATCATTAAGGTAGTTGTCTCATGTGTTTATGAGAACTCCTAGTAGTTTACCGGGAAAAACACGAGTCAGTTGTACCTAATAGTGGTCCGAACTATAAAGTCCGGGCCTTAAAGTACTTACAGCATAGTAAGTCGTCATTAAGGTAGTTGTCTCTTGTGTTTATGAGAACTCCTAGTGGCTTACCGGGAACAACACGAGTCAGTTGTACCTAATAGTGAACCGAACTATAAAGCTCGGGCCTTAAAGTACTTACATGTAGTAAGTCGCATTAAGGTAGTTGTCTCATGTGTTTATGAGAACTCCTAGTAGTTTACCGGGAAAAACACGAGTCAGTTGTACCTAATAGTGGTCCGAACTATAAAGCCCGGACCTTAAAGTACTTACGGCATAGTAAGTCGTCATTAAGGTAGTTGTCTAATGTGTTTATGAGAACTCCTAGTGGTTTACCGGAGAAACATGAGTCAGTTGTACCTAATAGTGGTCCGAACTATAATGCCGGGGCCTTAAAGTACTTACAGCATAGTAAGTCATCATTAAGGTAGTTGTCTCATGTGTTTCTGACAACTCCTAGTGGTTTACCGGAGAAACATGAGTCAGTTGTACCTAATAGTGGTCCGAACTATAATGCCGGGGCCTTAAAGTACTTACAGCATAGTAAGTCGTCACTAAGGTAGTTGACTCATGTGTTTATGAGAACTGCTAGTAGTTTACGGGAAAAACACGAGTCAGTTGTACCTAATAGTGGTCCAAACTATAAAGCCCGGGACTTAAAGTACTTACAGCATAGTAAGTCGTCATTAAGGTAGTTGTCTCATGTGTTTATGAGAACTCCTAGTAGTTTACGGGAAAAACACGGGTCAGTTGTACCTAATAGCGGTCCGAACTATAATGCCGGAGACTTAAAGTACTTACAGCATAGTAAGTCGTCATTAAGGTAGTTGTCTCATGTGTTTATGAGAACTCCTAGTAGTTTACGGGAAAAACACGGGTCAGTTGTACCTAATAGCGGTCCGAACTATAATGCCGGAGACTTAAAGTACTTACAGTATAGTAAGTCGTCACTAAGGTAGTTGTCTCATGTGTTTATGAGAACTCCTAGTAGTTTACGGGAAAAACACGGGTCAGTTGTACCTAATAGCGGTCCGAACTATAATGCCGGAGACTTAAAGTACTTACAGCATAGTAAGTCGTCATTAAGGTAGTTGTCTCATGTGTTTATGAGAACTCCTAGTGGTTTACCGGGAAAAACACGAGTCAGTTGTACCTAATAGTGGTCCGAACTATAATGCCCGGGCCTTAAAGTACTTACAGCATAGTAAGTCGTCATTAAGGTAGTTGTCTCATGCGTTTATGAGAACTCCTAGTGGTTTACCGGGAAAAACACGAGTCAGTTGTACCTAATAGTGGTCCGAACTATAAAGCCCGGGCCTTAAAGTACTTACAGCATAGTAAGTCGCATTAAGGTAGTTGTCTCATGTGTTTATGAGAACTCCTAGTGGTTTACCAGGAGAAACACGAGTCAGTTGAAGAATTTAATGTCATGTTGGCCGTGTTAGCCCTAGTAGTTCTTTGCAAAATAATTATTTCAATTAAGTAACCTAGATAGAACTTAGAATTTTGATTTATGCAGTATTTACATTTAGTTTTAATAGTCTTAGCGCGTCGATGAGAACGCAGTACAAAATATGGAAGAGCAAATAGATCACGGCAAGTAGATTAACTGTATGCTGAATCGAGGGTAATTCAGATCCCTGTAATGATTAACGTTGGAAGTGGGACATGCAGGAGAAGTAGACTCGTTAACGAAATGCAGAGCATGTTTTTGAAGCATTTAGGAAACAATAGGCTGGCACTTCTTGCAGGTAGGTGTTGTCGGTAAACACACAATGTCTTGCCCTGCATTGTGAAAAATCCTGAGGGAACAACCATTGTACTGCAAGCTGCCTCCCATAGGGGATATAGCCAAACCACGTGTGAAACAACCTCTCTCTCTCCCCTACAAGGCTCAATTAAATACCTTCCTCAACTTAACAACATACCTGAAATATCAGTATCTCATTTACTACACTCACATGACTTTCTTATGTCTAACTATTCTTATTCTGTTATTTGTAACATGTTAATCGACGTAAGCATTTACAGAAATTGTGATATTAGTATTTGCTAGTAGAAAATACGATAGGCTTAGGCGATAGTCAAATGTTTTAAGTGGTGGTACTATTTACTTGCTTCCAAATTGGGTTATACGTGGTGAGTAAGACGTATGGAAGAAGCTTGTAACTTTTGTTATAGTTTCCTGAAGTGATAATTTTTAGAAAACCATAAGATATCAACATGTTCTCGTATTATTCTCGGAACGTAGAGGTAGACGTTTTTCTGAACCGTAATTTCAACATATTTGATTTATTTTTAACACTTTCAGTTTCACTAATCTTTCTCGAAGTTTTGCTTACAGTTGAATGAGTAATCGTTTGTTGTGGATATTTCATTTAACAAGACACAAACCTATTGGTGCGTCCTCCTTCTATCACCATATCCGATCATCAATTCTTTGTCCTTCTGTAAGTTGTACCATGACTTCATTAATATTTTGTAATGAAGTAAGCATTGTTGTCCTTACTAGCTTGTCTTTTTTATGTATTTGTACAATCCAAAGCCACATATTGAAGTAGCCTACTGTATTATTTAATTTAAAACCTACTCAGTTTGAAGTAACGATGCGTTTTCCTTTGTTTAGTACACATGCAGAAAGATTCTAATATATTTAAATTGTGGTTTGAAAGTATATTTGTTTGTACGTTCTGAGAGTTGAGGACTGGAGAAGTGCAGTATAAAGAACTGTTGCCATTTAACGAAAAAAAACTGGCACTCTTTTTTTAATCAATAGTAATGTGAGGACATATTGGTATCTTATATCTTTTATACAAAAATATCACTTCATAGATTGCAAGAGCGGGATTACAGGCATTGTCCCATATTTGTTACTTACTCGGTATTTGCTTTATCTACAGAGGGACGGAAAGAGAACCTATGAATATTTGAGCAATCTATAAACATTTTAAAATACAAACTAATTAACAAGGAACATTATGGTAAATATGTATGTATAAACACAACCCATATAGCAACTACGACCTTGGGGTTAACCTCGCCCCACCACGTGATGACGAGACCCATTTCTCAAGTGGAAGCACCCGAAGGTGGTGTTCATTATCCCCAATGACAGAGTGGTAGGGAAGATGACTGTGAGGCGAGTGGACCTACAGCTTATATCGTGGACTCCGAACTACGTTGGGCATAGGGTACACATTACTTGTGCTAGACATAAGTGAAGGCGCGAATAGGGCTCGAACCCTCCGTACGAGAGTCGCGAACTACAACACTGAGCTACCCTGGCATCCTTCTGGAAAATTTGGATCCTGACATAAATTGTGTGCTTTTACGAGACGTGCATTATTTTGTAGAAGAATTGTGCGTATTTCTTACTATTTACTAACTATGGAAATGTCATTCACAGTGAAGAGGACTTTAGAGCGCTTTCGAAAATTTAAAAGAGGTGCAACATATGACAATTTAATCAAAATCGTTCGAGCTAATTTAGGGAAAATATTCGTGAAGTTTCCCATGTAAATAATAGTTTAGGATGGGGGAAAGTTTTACGTGTGAATATTCTAGCTGCGTCCTGAGAATATAATGAAGTTAAATAGAAGATATGCTTTTCAACTTTGAGTTTTGCAGTTCTAAGACCATACATGGAACTTTTCCTTTTTCTTATTTTTCCACATTAAAACCTATCTTCTCCTAAAATGAGTATAGCTGTAATCTGAATGATCCAGAATGTATTTTACAATGTGAGTAATAAAATATCAGGTTGAAAGTCTAACATCTGTCCCAGTTTATTTCTAAAAAAACATAATTAGCATAAGCATGCAATTTTGTTACTTTCTTACACTTTATGCTATAAAATTTATTTTTTTAAATAAGAGATTATCAACTATATGAAAATGGCCATCGGAAAATATGTGGCATAGCTATTATTGGATGTACATATAAAAATGACACATTTAATCAGACGGGGGAAGTAGATCTAGGTTAAAGCTAATACAATTTTATAAATATCTGAATAAGGCAATAACGTATTTAAATTTAACTTTATACAGGCTTTTCTTAAATTTCTACTAATGCCTATGCAAAAAATGTAAGCATGTATCTCTGATAATTACGTGAACTTTTAATCAAGAGGCTTTCTATGTACGCTGGATTGTGTATGGTTGGTAACTTCATCGGTTTTTAGATATTTGTGTTTTACGTCATCAGAAAACCTTATCTTTTATAGCTATCCAGTTAAAACCTCATATATATGAAGTATTGATCGTTTTTGTTTAATTTATGTCCTCTAATATTAATTTATATCTAACGATGAATGCAATGGGTGAAATGACGCTCAAATGAGTCCAGGATATATAGAACTCCCGACATTCTGTTGAACCTACTGACACGCTACAGAGCCTAGCTAATAAATATAGTAATAATGAATTTGATTCCTAAGTAAGCAGCAAGCAAAGTAAATGTGTTATTCTGTATAAATGAACATTTGTAGTTATGTTTTTTCAGTCGAATAACAAGTGCACAGCACGAGTGCGGTTGTTCATTTGTTGTGAATTAATAGGATTTCCTGTAGAACGCAGCTGTTGTCATTAATTAGACAGAACATCCTGTCTTGTTACATTGCATTCGTTGTATAACATCGGTTAATGGTCAGGATTTACTTTACAGAGGTTTTGTAACAACCAAATATCAACTCAATGTTTAACTACAACTCACGATATCATAACTACAATAGTATTATAAATTAAGCTAGTTATTGGTAGAGTAATAATGTCGCGGCAACGTGGCAACGGCGCAAATAGATAACAGACGGAGATAAAGAGCTTGCATAAGCAGATAAACATAGCACCCTAGATAAAGGTCTGCCGAAACAAACTGAGATAAATGGAAATTTCTGGTGACATCTTGATTCGGTTTCATTATTGTTCTGGAAGAGTCTGGAATTATCAGGTGAGGTATTTAAGGGAGCGACGACTCGCCAGGAGCGCAGTCATAAACAGAGAGAAGTAAGCAGCTGTAGAGTGTTGTTGTAACGAGAGCTGATGTAATCAGAACGCTGTTTGGTCATCGACCTTGGTAGACTGTGTGTAAGTGACGTAATGCTGTTACGTGAGAATTGATCAGAGTGTACTTCTACGGAAATAAAGAATATTTGGAATATCTGCAACTCGGAATTTTAATTCTACGAACCCACAGTTATATTGCTACATATCATGTTAAAGTTTAAGCCTTGACTAAGGTAGTCTTTTATATTTTCCTCGGTTTGTAAAGTGTATTTTAAAAATACTATACTTAGGTGGTCTGTAAACTTACCGATCTAACAAAGATACAAAACACTTTTTCAGAATTCTTTTTATTATTATTTTTTCAAAATAGTCTCCTTGTCACGCCGTTTTTTCGCAAGCTCTGCCTTCAGCTTGTCAAGTAATGATGCGTAGTATGCTCCAGTAATACTTTTTTTCCTTTTTGAAAATAATCGATTAAAATAACTCTATGATTATCCCGAAAAACAGTCTCCATCACTTTCCCAGCCGAAAAAAAAACAGTTTTTGCTTTTCTGGAACTGATTCCCCCTTTGCAGTTCACTGTTTGGACTGTATTTTTGTTTCAGACGTATAATGGTATATCCAAGTTTCAGCTACAGTAATTAATCGGCGTCAAAACTCGGATTTATTGCGCCAAAACTGCGCCAACAGAGCGTTGGAAATGTTCATTTGAACAGGTTTTTGGTCTGTCGTTAGCAAACGCGGCACCCAACGCGTGGACAGCTTTCTCATGTCTAGATGTTGATTTAATATGACAAACACATTCTTTTGTCACGTTCATAGCCTCTGATATCTCTCTCACTCTAATTCGGCGGTCGTCTAGCACCATTTGGTGAACTTTGGCGATGTTTTCGTCGGCAGTTGCAGTTTTGGACGTCCCGAACGTTCATCGTCTCCCAAGCTCTTATGGCCACGTTTAAATTCAGCTGCCTAAAATTTCATCGTGATAAATGATGGTGCAGAGTCCCCATACACAGAATCCAACTCATCTTTGATTTGTGTAGTAGTATTGCCTTTCAAAAACAAATATTTAATTACAGTTCGATGCTTTTCATAAAATCATTCATATCAACTCACTCAAACGACTGTTACATAACAACTGAGCGTCCAAAATGACTGAAACTTTGGTAACTGTCAACAGATGAACAACGAAATTGACTAGCTTTTATTTACGAGTGCTGCCATCTTCATGTTGAGGTTGGAAACTTTACAGACCACTCTCGTATTGTCTATGTGGTATGTTTTACACTAAACTATCAATTTTGTATGATAAAGTAAAATACACACGCAATAAGTGAGATACTTTAAGGCGTTTTGGCTTTAGGAAGTACTCCATTATCAAGCTGATATTCAGTATACATCCAAAATAAAAACCTTGTCAAAAATGTTGGTTAATGTACAGAGATAAAGAGATGTGATACAGATATGTTCATGTTACGTGATATGGAGAACCCCAACTGTAACAGTGCTTTCTCTCTAAGATTTATAGCAGTTACACTATTTCATCCAAAAATTCTAATGAAAATTTGAAGTTTTAAGGATCTATACTGCCCTTAATGTGAGAATTTTTTAAAAAAGTATTTATTATGAAAAATGACTACTGATTTTCGTTAAAATGCTATACGAGAATAATTAAGATCTATATATTGAAATTTCCCGGAGCAGTTTGTGAAATCCTCTTCGCTGGTAAGGACATTTATATCTTGCATAACTGGTAAGCGTGAAGCAGTAGAATAAAAGGTTTAATACAAAACATTTAGTACCTTTAAAACACTCTATTTATTTAAAATATCCTTTTCTTGACATAGCCATTTCCGAGATATCCTTTATAAGCGCTTTTATGTGTTCAGTAGTTTATTATTCGAAAGAGTCCTACCCGACATTCAGCTTTTTCTTGCGACTGTACGGAAAAACGTATTGAATGTTAAGGCCAGCATATAGTGTCCAGATTGTATCTCTATTGCCTTTGTATCTATAACAAAGTATGAATATTGTCGATTGAAATGCCCGCCTCGGTAGCGCGATGGTAGCGTGTCGGCCTCACGTTCAAGAGGTCCCTAGTTCGAATCTTGGTCAGGGTGAATTACCTGGATACGGTTTTCTCCAGAGTTTTCGCTTAACCTGAAAGACGAAGGTCTGTGGACGCTGGGCTCATTTGAGCATCATGTCACCCATTCCATTCGTCGTCCGATATGACTTAACGTTGGAGGACGTAAATAAAAAAAATCTCGATTGAAATAAAGTAGACAAAAAGTAACTTTTCCTAACAATAGTTTGCATCTCATGTGAACATAACAGCACATTTCTGCTATTTAAGAAAGCAAACCAATTGTTCTATCCAGCCAGATTTCTTATAAAGCTGTAAACAGTTTCTATTAGTGCTGAACTCTAAGCAGATTTAAAAGCACAACCCTTTTAAAATTCCGAAGATTTATTTGAATAGCGCAGGATAAAAGCAAATGCTGAATCCTTTCCATCAAAATAGTTTGTCATGTAAAATAAACAAAGGCAGTATCCATTTCCTCTTAATCGTGTTCATATCGATTTATATCACGTGATGCGATTTTGTTTCACGATGTGGATTTATAATAAAACAAAAGCCTGTAGTGGTTCCATTTACGATATTGCTTTATTTTAATTACTGGACGATTGCAATTTGTGTAATAATATTAGAGATAATCTAATCTGCACAGTTAATTGTACCGTGATATTAGTTTTTGTTTATCGCTGCTTGTAATCATTTTATTTTTAGAGCCATAGCTGAATCCGCTTGCAAATATTCCCACGAGAAATAATTAATTGTTTAGTTAATAAAGCTATTTGTCAACGGTATTAGAAGTGACTGCAACATTTTAAAATGCTCAACGAAACAAATATTTAACAACTTCCAACTTTGCTACATACAATTACAGAATTATAAGTTATGGTTTTATTAACTTACATTTTCTGTCTACGTAACACTGTTACCAAGTAGACCCGAGTTCAGTCTCCGTTTTTTAATGGATACGCCAGCCGTGTAAATGTTTTGTGATGCAATCGAAGAGATATTTGATTAAAGACAGCCTAAGAGGTGAGCAGTCTAATGACAGGTCAACTCCAATACCTCTCTACCCCTCCGTAAGGGAGGGTTTCCTTCCCCTTGAACTGCTGTGGTGCGGGCGCTGCGGAACCCTCTGACGTTACCAGAGCAATCTCGGGCCGAACATTCCAGCCCCTCCTTGTTGGGAGTTGTTCGGATTGGGTTGGACTCGAGGGGGCTGTGTGTTCCCAATACCCGCGGGAGATTGGGTAACTCCGGCCAGGCTTCGACAGCCCGAAGGGGAGCAGAGAGTTATATACCCAGACACCTTAAACCACGCTTATATTGGCGATCATCCTACCCCTGATCCTGTACGGCTGTGAGGTCAGGGGATCAGCTGCCCCTACCACAATTCGCAGACTGCAGCGCGTAGAGAACAGGGCGCTATGGATGATCTACGATACTGGGCGTAGATTCCCGTCCCATGTCCTTCACGCCTATTCCGAAGTCAGGTATATTGTAAACGTGGCGCGAGAGAGAACCCTCGCTATCTACAAGAAAGTAGACTCCCATCCTAACCAACTGGTGAACACCCTTAGCCGTAACGACCACAGGGTTCCTTGGGCAATCTAGCCTGAACAGAGTCACTTTCCCCTCATACCAATACCCCCAAGCCTGGAAATGGGCCTTTACCTTGTGTCCTACCACTCTAGCCTGTCAAGCGTACTGTGCCAAGATGCCTAACAGGCAGGCGGCAGGGCGCAGTCAGCATTGGTCGTTAAGACCTCTCGTGGGCAGTTGCGTCCGCAAATGGCTAGATATATCACTGACCAAGACAACTGCCTCAGACACATGACATTTCTTTTACCCTGCCTAGATAAAGCCACACTTAGCGGCTAGGACCTGGGCAGAAAACACCCCGCCCAGATAAACCTGGACGACTCGACTCTTCTGCTCGTCTGCTGGTCCACCTGCATAGCTAGTAGAAGGTGTGCTAGATCACCAGGCGGCCCCACCGAGGTTTTCGGTAGTCTTCCCCGTGGGGTTAACGCGCGTAAGTGACGTATCTACTTCCACCCATCTTTACGTTGTAGTCGATGGGGGATTTGTCCCGGGTACTAACCTACAGAACTAGTAGAAGGTGTGCTAGGTCACCAGGCGGCCCCACCGAGGTTTTCGGTAGTCTTCCCCGTGGGGTTAACGCGCGTAAGTGGCGTATCTACTTCCACCCGTCTTTACGTTGTAGTCGATGGGGGGATTAGTCCCGGGTACTAACCTGCAGAACTAGTAGAAGGTGTGCTAGATCACCAGGCGACCCCACCGAGGTTTTCGGTAGTCTTCCCTGTGGGGTTAACGCGCGTAAGTGGCGTATCTACTTCCACCCGTCTTGACGTTGTAGTCGATGGGGAGATTTGTCCCGGGTACTAACCTGCAGAACTAGTAGAAGGTGTGCTAGATCACATGACGGCCTCACCGAGGTTTTCAGTAGTCTTCCCTGCGGGGTTATCGCGCGTAAGTGGCGTATCTACTTCCACCCGTCCTTACGTTGTAGTCGATGGGGGAATTTGTCCCGGTACTAACCTTCAGAACTAGTAGAAGGTGTGCTAGATCACCAGACGGCCTCGCAGAGGCTTTCGGTAGTCTTCCCTGCAGGGTTAACGCGCGTAAGTGGCGTATCTACTTCCACCCGTCTTTACGTTGTAGTCGATGGGGGAATTTGTCCCGGATACTAACCTTCAGAACTAGTAGAAGGTGTGCTAGATCACAAGACGGCCTCGCCGAGGCTTTCGGTAGTCTTCCCTGCGAGGTTAACGCGCGTAAGTGGCGTATCTACTTCCACCCGTCTTTACGTTGTAGTCGATGGCGAAATTTGTCCCGGGTACTAACCTGCAGAACTAGTGGAAGGTGTGCTAGATCACTAGATGGCCCCACCGAGGTTTTCAGTAGTCTACCCTGCGGGGTTAACGCGCGTAAGTGGCGTATCTAATTCCACCCGTCTTGACGTTGTACTCGATGGGGGGATTTTTCCCGGGTACTAACCTGCAGAGCTAGTAGAAGGTGTGCTAGATCACCAGGCGGCCCCACCGAGGTTTTCAGTAGTCTACCCTGCGGGGTTAACGCGCGTAAGTGGCGTATCTACTTCCACCCGTCTTGACGTTGTAGTCGATGGGGGATTTGTCCCGGGTACTAACCTGCAGAACTAGTAGAAGGTGTGCTAGGTCACCAGGCGGCCCCTCCGAGGTTTCAGTAGTCTTCCCTGCGGGGTTAACGCGCGTAAGTGGCGTATCTACTTCCACCCGTCTTTACGTTGTAGGCGATGGGGGATTTGTCCCGGGTACTAACCTACAGAACTAGTAGAAGGTGTGCTAGGTCACAAGACGGCCTCGCCGTGGCTTTCGGTAGTCTTCCCTGTGGGGTTAACGTGCGTATTTGGCGTATCTACTTCCACCCGTCTTGATACTGTTGTCGATGGGGGGGGCCTTTTTTCCCGGGTACTACTCCTTGTTTCACATAAGTTTGCCCCGTATCTCTTAACGGTCACGTGAACTTATCACTTCTCATTAGCTGCTATTGTAGTATAGACTGTTTGCGGTAAAAATTAATTCGTTGTTTAACATGGTGATATATCTTTATATGTTGGAAGAGAATTGTCAAATTTATATTTTCGTAACTGTTTGAATTAAATATATTAAGCAACAGAGTTGATTTATGTCAAATACATGTTAATTCTTAAACAAAATAAATAGGATGTTCCTTTGCTTTCAAGCCCGCTATTTATATGACACGATAATACATGCTTTAGCGGTAGTGATGACATATTTGTTTATATGACTTTTATCACTGACTTTGTTTTGAACTGGATTAGTCATATATCGCCATTCGAAGGTGTGTTGTGCCGAGTGCGAGAGCTAAATTATTTTATTGATCGTTTATTGCGCGTGTACTTGTTATATGTATAATGGCAGAGTCTACCGCCAGTTTTTCGCTGAAGCATCGCAAGGGAAAACCTTTACAAAGCGGCGTGTGTTTAATGCACTCACAGAGTAGAATCTGTCTTTGTCAGTGAGAGAAGTCGAACAGCTGTGCTCTGAACTTACAGGTGTGTTAGATGCGTAGGAACATTGCGACCTGAAATTGAGACAACAGGAAAACTTACCACTCCAGGGGCGATATTGCTGTGTGGCGAAGACGTTATTTAAGGAGAATCAGACTATACCAGGATACAAGTCGCAAAATGTACTACTTTGACGAGACTTGAGTGAATGAAGAACACACGACAAGTATGGCGTGACAAGCATTTTTGCAAGGTATGTGTGCTGGTTTAAAAAAATCTCAGTGGAAAAGGCCGAAGGCCTTTCATTATAAACTTGTTTCAGTTTCATTGCTCATTCATTCAGTTTCCACTTGCTCAGTTTCATTATAAACTTGTATTTTGCATGCCTTCATATTCTTATTTGTATGATTTTATCTATCTTCTCGGCAATTATTATGACGTTTAGTGCAGGTTTAAAAGTGACGGGAAGACACCGCCTATGGCCTTTGGCTCGAAAGCATTAGCCAATTAGGGTGAGGGGGAAGGTAGTTGCACGCGGAGTGATACATGTCAGCAGGGCAAGGTTATATGAAACAGAGATTAGTCTGCAGATCTAGTAGAAGGTGTAGCTAGATCAGCCCTGTGGGGTTGACGCGCCTAAGTGGCGTATCTACTTACAGGGCAAAGTTATATGTAACAGAGATTAGTCTGCAGATCTAGTAGAAGGTGTAGCTAGATCAGCCCTGTGGGGTTGACGCGCCTAAGTGGCGTATCTACTTACAGGGCAAAGTTATATGTAACAGAGATTAGTCTGCAGATCTAGTAGAAGGTGTAGCTAGATCAGCCCTGTGGGGTTGACGCACCTAAGTGGCGTATCTACTTACAGGGCAAAGTTATATGTAACAGAGATTAGTCTGCAGATCTAGTAGAAGGTGTAGCTAGATCAGCCCTGTGGGGTTGACGCGCCTAAGTGGCGTATCTACTTACAGGGCAAGGTTATATGAAACAGAGATTAGTCTGCAGATCTAGTAGAAGGTGTAGCTAGATCAGCCCTGTGGGGTTGACGCGCCTAAGTGGCGTATCTACTTACAGGGCAAAGTTATATGTAACAGAGGTTAGTCTGCAGATCTAGTAGAAGGTGTAGCTAGATCAGCCCTGTGGGGTTGACGCGCCTAAGTGGCGTATCTACTTACAGGGCAAAGTTATATGTAACAGAGATTAGTCTGCAGATCTAGTAGAAGGTGTAGCTAGATCAGCCCTGTGGGGTTGACGCGCCTAAGTGGCGTATCTACTTACAGGGCAAAGTTATATGTAACAGAGATTAGTCTGCAGATCTAGTAGAAGGTGTAGCTAGATCAGCCCTGTGGGGTTGACGCACCTAAGTGGCGTATCTACTTACAGGGCAAAGTTATATGTAACAGAGATTAGTCTGCAGATCTAGTAGAAGGTGTAGCTAGATCAGCCCTGTGGGGTTGACGCGCCTAAGTGGCGTATCTACTTACAGGGCAAAGTTATATGTAACAGAGATTAGTCTGCAGATCTAGTAGAAGGTGTAGCTAGATCAGCCCTGTGGGGTTGACGCGCCTAAGTGGCGTATCTACTTACAGGGCAAGGTTATATGTAACAGAGATTAGTCTGCAGATCTAGTAGAAGGTGTAGCTAGATCAGCCCTGTGGGGTTGACGCACTTAAGTGGCGTATCTACTTACAGGGCAAAGTTATATGTAACAGAGATTAGTCTGCAGATCTAGTAGAAGGTGTAGCTAGATCAGCCCTGTGGGGTTGACGCGCCTAAGTGGCGTATCTACTTACAGGGCAAAGTTATATGTAACAGAGATTAGTCTGCAGATCTAGTAGAAGGTGTAGCTAGATCAGCCCTGTGGGGTTGACGCGCCTAAGTGGTGTATCTACTTACAGGGCAAAGTTATATGTAACAGAGATTAGTCTGCAGATCTAGTAGAAGGTGTAGCTAGATCAGCCCTGTGGGGTTGACGCGCCTAAGTGGCGTATCTACTTACAGGGCAAAGTTATATGTAACAGAGATTAGTCTGCAGATCTAGTAGAAGGTGTAGCTAGATCAGCCCTGTGGGGTTGACGCGCCTAAGTGGTGTATCTACTTACAGGGCAAAGTTATATGTAACAGAGATTAGTCTGCAGATCTAGTAGAAGGTGTAGCTAGATCAGCCCTGTGGGGTTGACGCGCCTAAGTGGCGTATCTACTTACAGGGCAAAGTTATATGTAACAGAGATTAGTCTGCAGATCTAGTAGAAGGTGTAGCTAGATCAGCCCTGTGGGGTTGACGCGCCTAAGTGGCGTATCTACTTACAGGGCAAAGTTATATGTAACAGAGATTAGTCTGCAGATCTAGTAGAAGGTGTAGCTAGATCAGCCCTGTGGGGTTGACGCGCCTAAGTGGCGTATCTACTTACAGGGCAAAGTTATATGTAACAGAGATTAGTCTGCAGATCTAGTAGAAGGTGTAGCTAGATCAGCCCTGTGGGGTTGACGCGCCTAAGTGGCGTATCTACTTACAGGGCAAAGTTATATGTAACAGAGATTAGTCTGCAGATCTAGTAGAAGGTGTAGCTAGATCAGCCCTGTGGGGTTGACGCGCCTAAGTGGCGTATCTACTTACAGGGCAAAGTTATATGTAACAGAGATTAGTCTGCAGATCTAGTAGAAGGTGTAGCTAGATCAGCCCTGTGGGGTTGACGCGCCTAAGTGGCGTATCTACTTACAGGGCAAAGTTATATGTAACAGAGATTAGTCTGCAGATCTAGTAGAAGGTGTAGCTAGATCAGCCCTGTGGGGTTGACGCACCTAAGTGGCGTATCTACTTACAGGGCAAAGTTATATGTAACAGAGATTAGTCTGCAGATCTAGTAGAAGGTGTAGCTAGATCAGCCCTGTGGGGTTGACGCGCCTAAGTGGTGTATCTACTTACAGGGCAAAGTTATATGTAACAGAGATTAGTCTGCAGATCTAGTAGAAGGTGTAGCTAGATCAGCCCTGTGGGGTTGACGCGCCTAAGTGGCGTATCTACTTACAGGGCAAAGTTATATGTAACAGAGATTAGTCTGCAGATCTAGTAGAAGGTGTAGCTAGATCAGCCCTGTGGGGTTGACGCACCTAAGTGGCGTATCTACTTACAGGGCAAAGTTATTTGTAACAGAGATTAGTCTGCAGATCTAGTAGAAGGTGTAGCTAGATCAGCCCTGTGGGGTTGACGCGCCTAAGTGGCGTATCTACTTACAGGGCAAAGTTATATGTAACAGAGATTAGTCTGCAGATCTAGTAGAAGGTGTAGCTAGATCAGCCCTGTGGGGTTGACGCGCCTAAGTGGCGTATCTACTTACAGGGCAAAGTTATATGTAACAGAGATTAGTCTGCAGATCTAGTAGAAGGTGTAGCTAGATCAGCCCTGTGGGGTTGACGCACCTAAGTGGCGTATCTACTTACAGGGCAAAGTTATATGTAACAGAGATTAGTCTGCAGATCTAGTAGAAGGTGTAGCTAGATCAGCCCTGTGGGGTTGACGCGCCTAAGTGGCGTATCTACTTACAGGGCAAGGTTATATGTAACAGAGATTAGTCTGCAGATCTAGTAGAAGGTGTAGCTAGATCAGCCCTGTGGGGTTGACGCACCTAAGTGGCGTATCTACTTACAGGGCAAAGTTATATGTAACAGAGATTAGTCTGCAGATCTAGTAGAAGGTGTAGCTAGATCAGCCCTGTGGGGTTGACGCACCTAAGTGGCGTATCTACTTACAGGGCAAGGTTATATGTAACAGAGATTAGTCTGCAGATCTAGTAGAAGGTGTAGCTAGATCAGCCCTGTGGGGTTGACGCGCCTAAGTGGCGTATCTACTTACAGGGCAAAGTTATATATAACAGAGATTAGTCTGCAGATCTAGTAGAAGGTGTAGCTAGATCAGCCCTGTGGGGTTGACGCACCTAAGTGGCGTATCTACTTACAGGGCAAAGTTATATGTAACAGAGATTAGTCTGCAGATCTAGTAGAAGGTGTAGCTAGATCAGCCCTGTGGGGTTGACGCACCTAAGTGGCGTATCTACTTACAGGGCAAAGTTATATGTAACAGAGATTAGTCTGCAGATCTAGTAGAAGGTGTAGCTAGATCAGCCCTGTGGGGTTGACGCGCCTAAGTGGCGTATCTACTTACAGGGCAAAGTTATATATAACAGAGATTAGTCTGCAGATCTAGTAGAAGGTGTAGCTAGATCAGCCCTGTGGGGTTGACGCGCCTAAGTGGCGTATCTACTTACAGGGCAAAGTTATATGTAACAGAGATTAGTCTGCAGATCTAGTAGAAGGTGTAGCTAGATCAGCCCTGTGGGGTTGACGCGCCTAAGTGGCGTATCTACTTACAGGGCAAAGTTATATGTAACAGAGATTAGTCTGCAGATCTAGTAGAAGGTGTAGCTAGATCAGCCCTGTGGGGTTGACGCGCCTAAGTGGCGTATCTACTTACAGGGCAAGGTTATATGTAACAGAGATTAGTCTGCAGATCTAGTAGAAGGTGTAGCTAGATCAGCCCTGTGGGGTTGACGCACCTAAGTGGCGTATCTACTTACAGGGCAAAGTTATATGTAACAGAGATTAGTCTGCAGATCTAGTAGAAGGTGTAGCTAGATCACCCCTGTGGGGTTGACGCGCCTAAGTGGCGTATCTACTTCCACCCGTCTTGACGTTGTTGTCGATGGTGAGGGGACTTTTCAGACCCCGGTATTGTCCTATGGAAAGCACCCCGCAGTTTGCATCACTCCCGGGAGATAGAGGCCTGAGTGTTCGGACTTTCGGGTAGACTTCACTAACTAACCCTCTCTACCCTTGGCATTGCATGTTGATGGAGGTACAGTGGTAGTGCTCATGATTCTTGCAGTTTGTAGTTTATACCATAGCTTGCTTTGAGGTCTATACAGTAAAAGTACTTTTACTTGAATATGTACTTCACTCAATTGTCTTATAATACGCTATTGCTTTTGTCTGATAATATATATCATTCAGTTGTTTTGTGATTTGGGGGAATGAATTAGTAAAAGCTATTCGCGTAGTTGTGGTTTTGGGTGTGTGAGCATGATAACCTATAATAGAAAATAAAGTTTAAAAAGTACGAAAACTAAAGATAACAGGAAGACCACTACACACTGCTTATATTTCAAAATAAATGATAAAGGTGTGTTGACTGAATTTAATGCTTATTATAAGAATTTGTATAGTTATACTCATAAACTTTAATATTAGATTTCTACATTTGTAAAATAAAATATCTATTCGATATATTCGGAACATTGTGGCTTATTTGCAAAAATTACTTTTATCTTATTAAGCGCTGTTTTTAAAATTATGCATAAAATGCACAGCAATAATGAGTAACGTTTCTGAGTAGTTTTCTAGAATAAAGCTTGATATCCAATATAAAGTTTCTTTTACCCACAAGTCATCACTTCAATACCTGGGGCTCTGTAAGTCTTATAAAACAATTTATGGGACCTTATTCTTGTAATGTTTAACAAAACATTGGAACTTTCGAGACAAATATCATTCAGCTACTTCAGCCTCCCCTAACGACCAATCAGTTAGTTCCCTGTGGGAGAACTAGACAGAAACTTAGTCTAAGCAGCTTGAATCTACTAGAGGTTTGAATTAAGACCCACAAATTGAGAAGCAAAAAGAGGTCCTAAATTCATCGCAAAGGCCCTGTAGCTTGTGCAAGGGTTTCAGGACGTAATAAATGGTTAGTTGAAGAAAGTGGGCATTATTGATAATTTATGTAAAAAACTGAAGCTGCTGACAGTGAAGTAAACTAGGTTATTAATAATAACTAAACACTAGTAACACAATAACAATAAATTAAGTTTTGGCATCTATAGAAAGTCAACTCACACGGATAATTATATCAAAAACAAAAGTTTTAACCCTATATCACACAAATTTGCTGTTTTTAATAGTTTGATTTACAGATTGATAAACATACCTCTAAATGAAGAAGAATTTAATGCGGAATATAAACATATTATAAACACTGCTTTAATTAACGGCTTTAATAACGATTTTATAATCAGAAGAATGGAAAAATTTAAATATCAAAAAAATGTTAATGATTTTTCCACTCTTAAAAAAGTAAAAAAGGATTATATTTTCAAAAAAATTACTTATCATCCATGGGCAAATAAAAAGTTCCAAAAATTTTTCAAAGAAGTGGGTATAATACTAGCACCTCATAATAATTACAGTATAAAGAATTTGCTACAGTTTTCTAAAAAAGACAAAATTTCAGACAACAAAAAATCTGGTATTTATCAGGTTAACTGTTCAGAATGCGACAAGATCTATATTGGCAGAACCAAGCGTAATTTAGAAACTAGAGCGAAAGAACATTTTAGAAATATTAAATATAGACAGACCGAGAAATCGGCAGTGGCTGATCATTTTTGGTCATATAATCATGAAGTAAATCCAGAAGTTAAATTATTGAAACAATTGAAGGAACCGATAGATTTAATGGTTTGGGAAAAGATATTTATTTTGAAAAATAAGGATCGCGTAATGAATTTTGATATCCCTCCAATAGACATTATTAATAAGTTTGTGTTGTCCCCGGTAGATGGCAGTTAGATAAGGAGCTATTCGTCCACTCCGGTAGTGGTCTAGGTCAGTCAGTCAGTAAGTGGGTGAGTGTCAAGCTGAGAGGCTGAGGATGAAGCAGATGTTTGCTTTGAAACCGGTCCCCGTATTTAAATAAGATAAGTGAAGTTGTGTTACTAGTGTTTAGTTATTATTGATAATGCTGCATCTTTCTCATACATATTTACAATTTATGAAATAAGTATTTTATGTAGAAATCTTGTGTTGCATTCACATTTCTATAAATTGTTCTTACAAACACTTATTATTCCGTGTAGGAAGTAAAATTGCATTACATATTTCTATATACATATATAAGAATATAATAGGCTAAGGTAATGAAGTGCGATCCATATAAACCTGAACCATTTCAACAGTTCATAACTTCTCAACTAATAATAGCACACACGTACAACTTTGGGAGAGTATAATACACAATTGGGAGATTACATTACACTATTTACATCTCAGAGAAAATGTTGGAAGTTTAGCATGTATACATATTTGTACTCATCTCACCATATTCTCTGAACTTTTACGGATATGATATCGAATTCTGAGCAAGATGGAGCAACGTACCATTCATCTAATGACACCATGGAACCTGGAACTTGTAACCAGTTTCTTTGATAATCGAATAATCTCAAAAGGTCTTTGGCAACCCAGATCCCCTACCTAACCTCACCGGATTTTTTGTGGGGTTATCTAACAATAGAGTGTACAAGAACAGACCACGGACTATTGATGTTCTCAAGGAGTCATTCGAACCAAAATAAGTAACATTGGCGAGGATACTCTCCGTAAAACTTCAGAGAATATAGTGAGACGAGTACAAACATGTATAGATGTTGGTGGAGGACACTTCCAAAATTTTCTCTGAGATGTACATAGTGTAATGTAATCTCCCAATTGTGTATGATAATCTCCCAAAGTTGTACGTGTGTGCTATTATTGGTTCAAAAGTTATAGCCTATTCAAATGGTTCAGGTTTATATGAGTCGCACTATAGTTAGAGCTTTTAAAAAGAGTCAATATATGACGTCATAGAAAATCCATGACCTTTGATTGATTGAAGAACATGGAATAGCAATTGGTACCTAAAAATATATCTATATGAGAATTCAACAATATCTCAGAATTTATTTTTTTTTTTTAATTTTTTTATTAATTTTTCGTGCTCCAACGTTGTCATATTGGACGGTCAGTGAAATGGGTGAAATGATGCTCAAATGTGTCCAGGGTCCATGGAGCTTAGAGTTATCCGACATTCGTCTTTAAGGATAAGGGAAAACCCCGGAAAAAATCGTATCCAGGTTGCTCACCCTGACCAAGATTCGAACTCGGGACCTGTTTAATGAGAGGCAGATTCTTTACCATCTACGCTACTGAGGCGGGATTATCTCCGAAATGTAACCAAAAATAGGTATATACACTATGTCCTTTAACGTGACATACATAAGACTTGATTTATATGTGACAGTTTACGGTTACATAGAAGTTATCCATAAAAGTACCTCACAGGTTCTCAGCGAAAAACTCACCCGATCATATAAGTGTCAACACCTTAAGATCAAGTGAACTTATTTGCCATATTTGGTATTTAATCTAATTGTTGGTACTTCCAAATATAAACAGGAGAAAGTGTTCATTATTTATCAATATGATTGTTACCATAGTATCAAATAATTTCGTTTATTTGTTGAGTTAAATATATGAAATCCATGCTAGAAGCAATGATCATAAAGAATGTTCAGGGTCATCATTAAAGCCGTAATGAACTACCTGGAGTAGTTCAGGACATATATCAATTCAGGAATTCTCTTTATAAACACGAACCTCGGTTATGGACCATTTTATAATTAGAGTGACATCCCAGCTTATTGTTTACAGTAGTAAACGGAAAACAGCGTGATTTGCTAGAAATGGAGAATTTATTCTGATGTCTCTGATTGGCTAAAGTCATATGTGAATACATTTCTACTGAATGAAAGATGCTGTCGCAACACCCTCCAGTGTCACTCTAATTATAAAATGGACTATACAGGATTATTGCTTTTTCTCAGAATAGGACAAAACAATAGTTGGTACAGAAAAGTGACACAACTGGTTTAAGTAATTTAATATGCAGATACTTCTACGTCAGAAACAGATAACCCCCTTTTGCTCCTAATATGAAAACCCAAAACGGAGACTAAGAAATACTGGGACTGTCAATCTAAGAGAACTATCACAAAATACAACAAAACTACTTTTGTTAAGATAACAATAATGCAAGAATGGAGCAGAGTATAAAGAATGATGGACCTACATTGTGACGTGGAGACCAGGAATTGCACATGGCGTCCTCCAGAATTCGACTCTGTAACCAGAAAGGGGAATACCTATATAAACACATGGACTATGAAGTGGCATGCACAGAGTTCAGGGCATTTGATCTCAATATAATGTTTACTCATTGCATAATTGTACAAATATATTACACAGTATGCACTTAGCAACTGTTAACTTTACTAAACCCTTAACGTGTAAACAAAATTCCGAAAAGATCCTTGAGAAATTTATAAACATTTCTAAACTAAGATTTTGAAGTTGCTAAGAAAACATCTGCTAATTAAAAAAGGTAATGCAATTGCCAATGTTAGGACATTCATGATAATTTTCCATGGTCTCCCAAAATTAACAACGCACTTTGAACATTGTATTGATTATTTTAGCAATTTAAGGGCATACTAGACTTTGGTTATATGGAGTAATGGGTGTTTTAGAGCGTATTGCAACTAGTTTAGGACCAAAAGCTCTATTATACATACTGCCATACATTTATTATATATATTTTAGTTTAAAATAACAATCTTCAGAGCCATGCACCAATCAGCTGCATGCATTGTTGTACATGCTACATGGAAACGTTTTACTTGGTCATTGTAGCAACATTGTCATAACCTAAGTAATTTTGTGGAAACTATCTTATGCCGGAATTAAATAGTAGATAAGCAGTCGTCCCCTAATGTTTGTGTCGTTTGATAACACGAATGTAAGGAAAGTAATGCTTCACAACAAAACAGTCCTTCAACTTGTCATGAATGATTACTCCTTTCTCTTTAACGCTCAGATATTTACAATAACAATTAACCACGCTCCATGTAAAGGGTTAATATGACAATAGTAATGCAACATTAGTAATGTTAAAAACGGTACAATTTTTGGTATAAACAAAGACTGTAAGATCGTTCTGCTTTGTTAATTGCTTTAGATGGATATTATAGCTGCCTTTTTTCCATTCGGATTGAATATTGGTGTTCAAAAGAAATAATTGTACACAGAAAGTAATAACAGAGCTTGATTACTTTGCTTTGAGTTTAGAAAACTGCTTCATCTAAAGGTTAGTTTGGGTTACGAGATTTTCTTAAAAGCCGTGTCGAATCTTTGCACGACACTTAATATTATGTATTTATTATATTTATTGCACTTATGAAGTTCATTTACGACACCCGTGTAACTTTTAAATATATTTGTATGCAAAACAATAAAATTTCGAATAAAATGTTCGGGTGTAATTCCAGTTAGAGCTAGCAATAAATGTATAGAAAGCAAATTTGTGAATCAAAAGAAGAAGTTGAAGAGTGTGTGAGAGTGCGTGATGGTTCGCCGGCTGGCCGGTTTCTCACGCCACTCCACAACCCTTTGCTTCCCTCAACTCTTGTTTGTCAAGGGCTGAAACATTAAATGTCCGAAACACTACTTAGATTCGTTTAAAGACTGACTCTTACTCCACACATAATACATAAAATGTGATTACTGTACGATTGTTCAAGGTTTAAAAAATCTGTAGCAACTGGACACACGGATCAACCAGCATAACCGGCTTCAGGTACTGGGGAATATGATAGGCATGGTCACTTTTATTATTTTGTAGAGAAACCTTAGCCAACTATGGCTACTTATCACCACGTGAAGGTGATCTCTTATCACACCCCAAACATTTTTACGCTTTCTTCGTTCTGCTAGAACTCGTCAATGGTTTTTCTTTCCTTGCTCCATAATTTAACTTACATTTATTTACAAGCTCATTCAGAAAGAATTCGTTACACTTCTTCGTTATTTAAGTTCATATAAAACAGAATTTGTCTTTAATTTAATTAATGCACATAGGCAAGCCCGCCTCGGAGCGTAGATGGTAGCATGTCTGCCTCACGTTCAAGAGGTCCCGAGTTCGAATCTCGGTCAGGGTGAGTTACCTAGATAAGGTTTTTTCCGGGGTTTCCCTTATCCTTCAAGACGAATGTCGGGTAACTCTAAGCTCCATGGACCCTGGACTCATTTGAGCATCATTTCACCCAATTCATTCACCGTCCGATATAACTTAACTTTGGGGCGGACGTAAATTAAAAAAATGCACATAAGCAAGAGTTTCCAGATATTTTCTTAAATCTCTAGTTTCCTCAAGATCTTTCAGGCCATCCTAATATCAAGTGTAATTGTAGACTTTCTTCGTTTTTTACCCTTCAAGTTGAGTTGCTTACTGGTATTCTGCATCATCCTTGAGTATGTTAGGGTGTGAACTTTGCAGCATTTTGTTGAACCGACAACATTATTGGTGCTGTGACATTTTCCATGGCAGTTCCATAAATCTGTTGCTATTGAAGGATTATGCAGCCACTTTTCCACAAATTAGTCGTAGAACAAACTTAATTGCTCATTTTCTGGCGAGTTTTCTTGTATAATGAGCCAACCATCGGCAATTTTACTAAGCGGAAGATGAGCCAATGCAGAACACATCCTAATATGAAGTCTAATAACCTCATGTTGAATGTAGTCACGTGCCAGTCTTAATTCTTGCCAAATACACTCATTAAAATAATATTTGCAACTAGAAATTTGTATATTTGGAAACACAGACTTCAAAACTTGAATAGCGCCAAGTTCAAAATCTCGAATTACTTCCTTGGGGTTGTGTTGAACAGCCTACTGTAAGTCTCGTTTTACTTATTTGGAAGAAGAGCCAAGATCGGCGTGGATCATGTATATATTGTTTACTAAAGCCTTTGAATATACCGTCCATGAAAAAACTGTGCAATTACTCGTTTAGTGCTTGCGAAGACCAGAATCCTTTCTTGTGGCGCACAGAAATCATGCGCTAAAGGAAACGTGCCACCATCTCTCTGTGATTTTGTTCTAGTTCGGTGTAGGTTACTTTTACACACATTTGGAGAAGGAATTTCAGTCCCCAGTTCATATCCGCAGTTAAATAACGATTTCGTTTCTGCCGTATAAATCGCAGATATCGAGGTAATTTCTTTTCTTGCTCTTTTTCTTGCATTATATATGCGACATGTGGTACTTGCTTCAAAACACCATTATTACTGCTGATTGTTCTTTCTCAGTACTTAAACTTGACACATCTCCAAAAAGTAAGGTTTTCCTTATTAACTCGTCCTACTCTGTATCGATACCCATTGTAAAGTGCACTCCGTTTCTGTGAGTTCCATGTCGCAAAATTATCTTCCCGAGTTACAAACTGAAAGTGTCCTCCGCAATAAACGCAGAAAAACAACCAATCACCTCCTCTGAAAGTTATCTTCACAACTCCCTCCCCCGTGAAACCTGTGTGCCCAATTGCGATACATGCATGGGGATGCTGCCAAGTGTCGGTTTCCCTTGTTGTATTATAGTAGCGCGTGTTAGTTCTTTACCAAATGTACTGACCAACTTTGTTATTCAATTGTCAAATACTGGACAAGACTTGTAAATACTCGTTATCTTGTTGTCAAACTGAACTCTTCCGCAACGCAATCGTACTACTACACAAATATAACCATTTGTAACAGTACCTTCAGTTATCTTAAGAGAAAATTACGTAAATTTTTCTTATTAATTGCTGAGATCGATTTCGCTATCTCTTGTTTACATCTTAAGCCGCAAACAACTCCATTGTCAACGCTACGATCACTAGATGGCACTACGTCTTTGTCAGTACTACCAAAATGTGAAAATGAAATAAACTTAAAAACAGAATTGACTGCCAGTATTTCAAAATTCAGTACGCGATATTTTTTTAAATACTTTTTTGTCCGCCTTGGTAGCGTAGATGGTTCATGAGGTCCCGAGTTCGACTCTCGGCCAGGGTGAGTTACCTTGATAAGCTTTCTTTTCCGGGGTTTTCCCTTATCCTAAAAGACGAATGTTCGCTAACTCTAAGCTCCATGGACCCTGGGACCATTTGAGCTTCATTTCACCCATTGGATTCATCGTCCAATATGACTTAAAAATGTTAAAGGACCTAAGGACCTAAATTACAAATATATATTCCCAAATCTATCGGACCATTTAATTGACCATTTAATTTAATTTATTAAAAAGAATTTAATATAGAATATACACATATTGTTAATTCTGCTTTAATAAAGACTTCATACACAAAAATTGAAAAATGTAAACATAAAATATTGTCACCCGAACGTCGGAACTCCCTATAGAACCGACCGGCAGCAGCAGGAGGCGGTAGACGTTCGCCACGCCCAGTCATTTATCTTATAGCGGTAACGAGGGTTGGCTGGAAAAACATCACTGTGTCGTCTCTTTTCGCTCCACCTGAGTTCTCGAACTTACGGGATATTTCATCTAATCCAGAAACTTCTAGATTGGCCAGCTCTCCCTATATAAGCAACACGTCGGGCTGGAAGTCAGTGTTTGGCGAACAGCTGTGAGGAGCGCCCAGTGAGGGGACGGACTGTGTACGTGCGTCGGAGGAGTTTACGTAATCGCGAGTGCAAGTGGAATTGTAACGGACGAACTGGTGAATCGTAATTGTGTGCATTACGTAATTCTTTCTAATTGGCAAGTGTTTAACTGTAAGTCGGTGGAAATAAAGAACATTTTTGAGTGGTGCAATTGGACTTTTCATTTCACGAACCCACAAAGTCAAAATATGTTAATGATATTTCTACCCTTAAAAATTAAAAGACAGTTACAATTTTAAAAGATTTAATTAACATCCTTGTATAAATAAACATTCACAACAATTTTTTAAAGAGTTTGCTATAAGTTTAGTTCTTCAAAATAAATATAGTACTTTACTTCATTTCTCTAAAAAAGATAAAATTCCTAATAATAAACAAATCTGGTATTAATCAATTTAATTGTTTAAATTGTGATACATTTTATATAGCAAAGACAGAACGTAATTTAGAACCCATAACAAAAGAACATTTTCGTAACATTAAGTATAAACAAACTGATAAATCGGCCGTAGTAGATCATTTTTTGTCATTTAACCGTGAAATAAATCCTGAAGTTAAATTATTAAAACAATAAAAAAATAAAAAATGTAGGGACAGAAAACGAAATTTCAAAGCCATTACTTTAAGACCCGCTCTTAAAATATTTTACTGTGATTAACATGAAGTAAATAAATGACAAGGTTTTCTAAGAATAGTTTGTACGACTGAGTGTTGAATATCATGTGATTGTAACATATGCGATATGTTTGTATAAGTTGAGTAATGTGCTCGATAAAGAAGAAGGAAGCGTGTTGTTCCGTTTTAAAAATATACAGTTTATAGTCAGTAGGTGTGAAAACAAAGTAGTGAATGAATAAAGGAAGAAAGTGAAAGAGGTAGTTGTTGGGCGCATGCGCGGGGCTGCCTCACTTAACACTGCCGGCGCTAAATAATTAGCTACTCCTTTGGGGGGAACGAGA
Organism: Mantis religiosa; assembly: GCA_030765055.1. Classification (NCBI taxonomy): domain Eukaryota; kingdom Metazoa; phylum Arthropoda; class Insecta; order Mantodea; family Mantidae; genus Mantis; species Mantis religiosa. Next base: position 275,718,006 of record CM060947.1, read on the forward strand.
CCAGGGAATGTGTTCTTACTCCGGAATATAATGAGAATTGCATTATCTATGTGAAAACACAAGGCGCAGCTCGAGTATTTACAAAGAGAATTGCTGATAACAATGCGCGCAGCACAACAGACTTAGCATTAACAGCATTTTGATAAAGGAGATCCACTTAAAAATAATAGCTTATACATTACAGCCAGCAAGAATTCCTCTCGTTCCCGCGTTTTGTTTAAGTGTACAGGAATCCCACGTTAGCGGACCACGTCTATCATTCCATCCGATCGCAGTTTTGTTTCTCACCGGTTATATGGCGGATTCCACGGTAAGGGGCAACAAGTACGTAATAATTAGCAGCTTGCATACTACGTTCAAGTTATAATACCTCGTATATTTTTTTCTCACAAATTAATCACAAGAAAAATGTGAAGCTAGTGTCACTTTTCAACGTAACCTCCCTCTAGCCGTACACATTTTTCACAACGTCGACGTCATGATTCCATGTCCGCTGTGAACGCTTCTTTAGGAGTGTGTTTTGACTAATGGAAAATCGCTGAGGCAACAGCGGCACGACTAGTGAATCTGCGACCACGGAGAGTGTCTCTCTTCTTGGGAAACAACGAAAAGACGCTAGCAGCCGGGAGCATGAGCACTTCAGATTTGTTGTTACGTCGTGTTGTCTTGGTGCAAGAGCACACGTCCAACACTTCTTATAAGGGCATTGTCAAGGGCATCTTTGAATTCAAAAACTTCAACAACTGTAGTGCCATCATGTTACCCGTTATCGGTCACTGGACAACATCAATGGGATTCTTCTGTAGTGAATCTTTGATCACCTTCACCCATGTGGAAGGGACTAATACTTTATCCATTGATCATTTCTTCTTCTCAACATTGCCAAAAATTCTGTCAATAGGCATGAAAGAGTGCCCTTGCGAAGTACAGATAAACTTTCTGAAAGTACACTTGAGGAATGTCTAAAAATGTCTAATCTAAAATGTATCAACAGCTGATATCAAAGAGCTTGCATCACCAAACTGTTAATGCGGAAACTACAGGGTGTATATAAATGAATATCGGGATTTTAACTCCTTATAATATTTATTACATTCAACTTACAGTTATAAATGATTAGTCAAATGTAAAAGCAACTCAAACAGTTTTACCAAGAACCTTATAAATGTTCAATATGACACACGGAACACATCAAGTCTATAGCCGAGCTCTTCCCAAACGTTGATAAGTGTGTATTCAGTAATTGCAGCAGCAGCTGCTTCAATCCGGTTTCTTAATTCAGGGAGGTCAGCTAGTAGCCATCCTTGATGAAGCCCCAAAGGTAAGGAGAACGTGGAGGCCAAGCCCTGTCATTGGGGCCCTTGCGCCTATCCAGCGCTCGGGTACAGTGACGATCAACCAATCACATACTTCGTTATGCCAGTGAGGTTGCGCACCATGTTGCTGGCTAATTTTCTTCCAACTGAGGGAAGAGCCATTGCTCTAGTGTATCAAGGTAAGAAGTGCCAGTTACAGTACATTCACCAAAAACGAAAGGCCCATAAAGTTTTCGCCGAAATATGCCACAAAAAAATTCACTTTAGAGGAATCTCGTTGCATTTGTACCATTTCGTGAGGATTTTCTGAGCCCCAGATGCTCACATTATGAGTGTTAACATGTTCACTAAGGTGAAAGGTCGATACATCACTGAAGACAAGACGATCCATAAATCGTCATCGTCATGAAACATGTCGTTTGCGAAGTTGGCACGTAATCCGTGGTCTGTCGGCTTTAGAGTCTGTAATAACTGTAAACGGTAAGGGCGTAGCTGTAAGCGTTGTCTTACAACTTTCCAAACAGTCGACACAGGACTAGCCTTCCGGACTGATTTCTTTGGGCTACGAGTAAACGACTCTCTCACTCGCTCAACAGTCTCTTCACTTACTCTTGCAGCCGCTATTTTCAAACTGAGGGTACCATCTACGGATGTTATTATCACAACCGAACTTAATGCGGAACGTAGGTTGTACAGTAACTACAGATTCCGTCTTTGCAAATTGCAAAACATAAAACGCTTTCTGTTTACTAGTCGCCGTCTTTGCTACTACCGCTGTCTAAGTTTAATGTAATAAATATTATAAAGAGTTAAAACCCCGATATTCATTTATATACACTTGACTTAACAACTTTTATTTCTGAAATTGATGCCCATTCAACCTGCCAGGGTCATAACATCTTCTGATCCGCAGATCTTTTAGCACTATTACGGAACTGGTATTCAGAATGCTTGTCGTGTGCTTAACAGGATTTCTCAAAAACATTGACTTAACAACTTCTGAATCTGAGTACTTCTAAAAAGCACGAGAGGCAGCTTGTTCACCACGTTTCTATTAAGTACAAAATGCTGTACTTATCGGGACACACATGAACTGTTTATTCAGGGGGCGACAAAGCGAATATTTAACCAGTTTTTGTGTGGAGTACAGCACGTTATAGAGAAAGTAATAACGCTAGTGAGAATTGGTGGCAGTCAGTCGCCGTATCGAACACGGTAAGTAACATTTACTCAGCGGTTATTGTTCGCACAATAGCAGCCCGTGCGCCGCTAGGAGGGGTGACACCGTTCGGGTTCAAGTTTGTAGCAAAGTTATCAAGTGTTTCTTTGCTCAGATCTTATTACAGGTCGCCTAGGGGAAAATAACACTAAGCAAGCTAACGGGACCCGCCCTATGAACTTAGCTTATTAATAACGAATGTACACCGTCTTTTGTCTTCCTTACTGCTACCTCTTTTCGGGCTAATTAGTATTTTATGAATGCACCTTTACACACACGTTGGGTGTATAGATACACCCGCCCGCCTTGGCGTGCACGCGAATTTCCTAAAGACGGAATGAAGCGAGAAGGAAAATGGAATTTGTTATTCGCTGCCATAAACTCCATCCCAGGTAGCAAGTATAATTGTCGGGCAGTAGCTTTTGTTTCCGGCGCTCCATAATTGAAGTAGGACATCTGCTGCCACGGACGGACGGACATGCACCCTTTTAGGGTTCACTTTTCTTATTTAGAATAAAAAGGTAATGTGCCTTGCCACGGGGCTTTTACGAAATTGCTGCGCCGCCGTCCTGCGATAAACGTGTTTCTGCAAAGGGATACCATTCCTCCTGCCAGTCGTCCTCTGAGGTCTTTGGCTCAAACCCACGGAGGGCCTTTTTGGGTGCTGATACAGCCCTATGTGATAGGAACGAGTAATAATAATAATGATAAGGATAATGATAACTCACATGGACATCAAGGCTATAAGCAAGAATCATATTTAGATATTATAAATAATACACCAATATTTATCTAACATAAATGTTTTTCTGGATCTAAAGTCTGAATATTCTTGGACACACAGGTTGCCACATCCTAACTTGACCATAAACATTACCTATTGTTTGACTTAACCCAAGGCAGTGCGAGGTACTGTCCTTTTAGCGACAGTGTTCTTTCTTAGAATTCGCGATCGTGATTGTAACAAAAGACTGCAGGATATAGCCTGAGCTGACATAATTTATCTAACCGTGAGAAAAGAGAAAGCGACTTAGATGAAGAAGAAGAACACTTCGGTCCTGAGATCTACGTGAAACGGTCGCGTATCCGCTTCCACGCCATGCACCAAGACAAAGTACAGTGCGTACCGTCGTTCCAGTGAGAAATAGTGCAAAGGTTAATATATAAGGAATGCGATGTACACGAGGGCTGTTCAATATAGAAAGACCATAGTTATTTACGGTCATAATTTTTCGCACTAAAATCCAACCTTATTACATTCTGTTAGCTTAATGTGAAACAAACGCGCTGTAGTAGTTTCATTGTTCGTAACCCTGGTTCCCGCCTGTGAGAACCAGGTAAGTTCAGACATGTTCAGTATCGCCTACCGCTGCAATGGAGGTAACATGCAGTTAAAGTAAATGTTAGAGGAAGATCTGGAGTTTGTTTCAAACGTAATCACTGCTAATGAAACCTGGTTACATAATTTTGATCCTGAGAGCAAACAGCAAAGCTCAGTGTGGAAATCTCCTTCATCACCAACTCCCAAAAGAGCAAAAGTGGTTGTTTCTGCTGGGGAAGTTATGGTCATCTCATTCTTTGATATTCATAGAATGGTTTATCAGCATGTTGTACCTGCACACACATCAGTAACTGTACAATACTACAGGGATGTCCTGAAAACATTGCAAGTTCATATCCGGCGCAAAAGACCACATTTCCGTGAAGCAGGCTGGATGCTGCACCACGATAATGCGCGGCGGCATATTACCAATGTTGTTGCTGAATATCTTGCAAAAATCAGCGTGAAGTGAATCCCTCACCCTCCCTATAGTCCGGATTTAGCCCCATGTGACTTCGTGGGAGGCATTATCCATCATCAGAAGCAGTGGTGAAGGCTGCGGAGGCGATTTTGAAGGATCTCTCAAAAATGGTTCTCAGCATGTCTTTGAAGACTGCAGAAACGCTGGGACAAGTGCATCACATTCAGGTGAGAATATTTTGAGAAGTACTATCGAAATTATGAGGATGAGTAAAGGTACGTCGTCAAAAAAATTGTGATCATTTTTTATTGAACAACCCTCAGCTACACCACGCTATTGTTTCTACTCATCTCATCACAATACTGACGCAGGATACAGTAACCACTCGGACGACAACTTCACGGTGGCGAGCAAAGGAGTCTAAGGACAACAGTAAACTTTCATCTCTAAAATTCGAGGTGTCTTTTTCATTCAACCTACAAGGAGTTATGCACCCACTCGCTGAAGCTCAGATGAGAATACTCACCTGAGAACTACATCACAAATCACCTCGAACCGGTTCCAAACTCCCTAACCTTAATCTCCGCACGCTACCAATCCTTAATTGTGACGCATTGAGCAGAAGGAAGAGCTCGGCGTGGTTCGCTATGGGACAGGCCGCTTCATCGCTTCCTTCGAAAGCAAAGTAAAACCAGTGGACCCATGTCCTTCATTTACAGCCCAATATAAAATGGAACGCTGAGAACCAGAACAATTTAGGAACATTCATGAATATTACTCAGTTTATAATCCTAACGTTCTGCCACTATGAGACAAGTTCAGCCATATCGGTTATACAAATTCCATCCAAGTACATGTTTGTAGACACCCTACATAAACAAATATATGACTATGTAAATTATATGTATTGTATATTACAGTCTCATTTTTAAAAGAAGATACGTGAATGTCATCTGTTTCTCCACTTGGGTAGTGCAATGTCGCCCACCAGATCCCCTTTCTTTGTTCTCTCAACACTCGAAACATAAACAAGGGGTTGAGTTATCTCTCCTCAACAAAAATATGCACAGCTAATCTGTATTAGCCTACTTTATAAACAGAAATAAGTTGTTCACATATTCACTGAATTGTAGGGTCTTCACACGTGTGAGTTCTTTTAAATAATTGTTTGTACTATGTAACTAATATTCCATACTTACCGTTATCGTTGCTATACATCGTAAGTTGACATTCCCGCACAGTGCGGTAAGTATTTCTCCATAGAAACACATATACACGATGCACGTTCTAAAATCTAACATTTATCTTCAATTATATTTATCTGAACTACTAAAATTCAGATTCATATAAATACACATAGTGCAAAAAATAATGTGCAACACACGTGTGCTAAGTACATAATGGAACCTCGGTGCAAGCGCCTCGTTTTTTCAAATGTTTCCTCGTTCCGTATACATTAATATCGCAATATACTATTATTAACGACTTTGTTAATTGAAATCTTCATATCAACGTCGCCGATATGCCGGAATTTTGACCCACAGGAATTGTTTTACCTGCAAGCATTTCTACTGACATGTGACTGTCGCTTTTGAATAAAAGGAATAAGCTGTTCATTGATAAGGAGCAAACTCTCGTCTTCCCGTTGGAAGAATTCTCTAAGAGAACAGACAAATTCTCTAGCTTGGCTAAGTAATGTAACACCCCGACCGTAAGCTGATCTTTGACTTGGGTCATGATTCCTCGGTCTACCTCTAATCCTACCGTCACTACGTCTTGCTTCCTGTTGGAAGAATTCTCTAAGAGAACAGACAAATTCTCTAGCTTGGCTATGTAATGTAACACCCCGACCGTAAGCTGATCTTTGACTTGAGTCATGATTCCACGGTCCACCTCTAAGCCTACCGTCACCACGTCTTGCTTCCTATTGGAAGAATTCTCTAAGAGAGCAGACAAATTCTCTAGCTTGGCTATGTAATGTAACACCCCGACCGTAAGCTGATCTTTGACTTGGGTCATGATTCCTCGGTCCACCTCTAATCCTACCGTCACTACGTCTTGCTTCCATAAGAATTCTCTAAGAGATCAGACAAATTCTCTAGCTTGGCTATGTAATGTAAGAACCCGACCGTAAGCTGATCTTTGTCTTGGGTCATGATTCCTCGGTCCACCTCTAATCCTACCGTCACTACGTCTTGCTTCCTGTTGGAAGAATTCTCTAAGAGAACAGACAAATTCTCTAGCTTGGCTATGTAATGTAACAACCCGACCGTAAGCTGATCTTTGTCTTGGGTCATGATTCCTCGGTCCACCTCTAATCCTACCGTCACTACGTCTTGCTTCCTGTTGGAAGAATTCTCTAAGAGAACAGACAAATTCTCTAGCTTGACTATGTAATGTAACACCCCGACCGTAAGCTGATCTTTGTCTTGGGTCACGATTCCTCGGTCCACCTCTAATCCTACCGTCACTACGTCTTGCTTCCTGTTGGAAGAATTCTCTAAGAGAACAGACAAATTCTCTAGCTTGACTATGTAATGTAACACCCCGACCGTAAGCTGATCTTTGTCTTGGGTCATGATTCCTCGGTCCACCTCTAATCCTACCGTCACTACGTCTTGCTTCCTGTTGGAAGAATTCTCTAAGAGAACAGACAAATTCTCTAGCTTGGCTATGTAATGTAACACCCCGACCGTAAGCTGATCTTTGTCTTGGGTCATGATTCCTCGGTCCACCTCTAATCCTACCGTCACTACGTCTTGCTTCCTTTTGGAAGAATTCTCTAAGAGAACAAATTCTCTAGCTTGGCTATGTAATGTGACAGTCCGACCGTAAGCTGATCTTTGTCTTGGGTCATGATTCATCGGTCTACCTCTAATCCTACCGTCACTACGTCTTGCTTCCTGTTGGAAGAATTCTCTAAGAGAACAGACAAATTCTCTAGCTTGGCTATGTAATGTGACAGTCCGACCGTAAGCTGATCTTTGTCTTGAGTCATGATTCCTCGGTCTACCTCTAATCCTACCGTCACTACGTCTTGCTTCCTGTTGGAAGAATTCTCTAAGAGAACAGACAAATTCTCTAGCTTGGCTGTGTAATGTAACACCCCGACCGTAAGCTGATCTTTGTCTTGGGTCATGATTCCTCGGTCTACCTATAATCCTACCGTCACTACGTCTTGCTTCCTGTTGGAAGAATTCTCTAAGAGAACAGACAAATTCTCTAGCCTGACTATGTAATGTAACAACCCGACTGTAAGCTGATCTTTGTCTTGGGTCATGATTCATCGGTCTACCTCTAATCCTACCGCCACTACGTCTTGCTTCCATAAGAATTCTCTAAGAGATCAGACAAATTCTCTAGCTTGGCTATGTAATGTAACACCCCGACCGTAAGCTGATCTTTGTCTTGGGTCATGATTCCTCGGTCTACCTCTAATCCTACCGTCACTACGTCTTGCTTCCTGTTGGAAGAATCCTCTAAGAGAACAGACAAATTCTCTAGTTTGGCTATGTAATGTAACACCCCGACCGTAAGCAGATCTTTGACTTGGGTCATGATTCCTCGGTCTACCTCTAATCCTACCGTCACTACGTCTTGCTTCCTGTTGGAAATTTTCTCTAAGAGAACAGATAAATTCTCTAGCTTGACTATGTAATGTGACAGTCCGACCGTAAGCTGATCTTTGACTTGGGTCATGATTTCTCGGTCCACCTCTAATCCTACCGCCACTACGTTTTGCTTCTATAACAACGTATTTTAATTGTGTTTTAACAAAGTAGGCTAACAATACACAGCGCAAACTCTTTCCCGTATACAACTGGCGATAAGACCTTAAGAGTATGTGATTCACCAGTGTATCCAATCTGGCAAACTTTGTTTACGTTACCATAGCAACGACCTTCCCTTCTTACCTTTCGCGTCCCTTGCCTGATGACCTCCGCGTATCTCCTTTTAAAAATCAGACTATAGAAATACAGGTGTTTAGACACCCTGTATAAAAAGGCAAACACCTTTTAGTAAAAGGGCTATCTGTGTTTTATTTTGCTTTAAGATACGACATACCCAGCTACATGTGAACTGGTAATCCTATTGATTAAAATGAGTGTTTCTGACATTTTTTCGGAAAGTAAAAATATTTTTAAGGAACAACTTCTCCACCGAATGACTGGCAAACCGTAAGATATATAACGTGGATCTGGTTATAATAAAGAACTTAACCTTGCCAGAGATATTATTTTTAGTGGTTTGTATTTTAAAGCATAAAATAAAATTCTTTAAAATCATTTAAAGCATTTAAAATAGTATTCCCAAATATGAATTCCTTATTGTTATTTTTCTCTCAATCATGCAAATAAAAATATGAACCTATCCATAGAAACCAAAACTATTTAAGTATCGCTTAAACTGATTGTACTACTATATTTCCATTGCAACTACAGAGCGATCCATATAAACCTGAACCACTTCAATAGGCCGTAATTTCCCTTTGAAAGCTCGTAAAATGTAGAAATTTGTTTTAATAATTGTTTTGGGAGAATTGGCAACACTGACAATTGTTGACATTTCTTTGATACGACTGTAAACACCCAAGTTTATATGAGTATCTTCAAGACATTCCTAGAGCAGCTGGATGATATCGAATTGAGAACAAGATGGAGCATCATGCCATACATCTAATGACACCATGGAACTTGTAACCGGTTTCTTTGATACGACTGTAGACACTCAAGTTTATATGAGTATCTTCAAGACATTTGTGGAGCAGCTGGATGATATCGAATTGAGAGCAAAATGGAGCAACGTACCATACATCTAATGACACCATGGAACTTGTAACCAGTTTCTTTGATACGACTGTAGACACTCAAGTTTATATGAGTATCTTCAAGACATTCCTAGAGCAGCTGGATGATATCGAATTGAGAACAAGATGGAGCATCATGCCATACATCTAATGACACCATGGAACTTGTAACCGGTTTCTTTGATACGACTGTAGACACTCAAGTTTATATGAGTATCTTCAAGACATTTGTGGAGCAGCTGGATGATATCGAATTGAGAGCAAAATGGAGCAACGTACCATACATCTAATGACACCATGGAACTTGTAACCAGTTTCTTTGATACGACTGTAGACACTCAAGTTTATATGGGTATCTTCAAGACATTTGTGTAGCAGCTGGATGATATCGAATTAAGAGCAAGATGTAGCAACGTACCATACATCTAATGACATCATGGAACTTGTAACCAGTTTCTTTGATACGACTATAGACACTCAAGTTTATATGAGTATCTTCAAGACATTCCTAGAGCAGCTGGATGATATCGAATTTAGAGCAAGATGGAGCAACGTACCATACATCTAATGACACCATGGAACTTGTAACCAGTTTCTTTGATACGACTGTAGACACTCAAGTTTATATGGGTATCTTCAAGACATTTGTGTAGCAGCTGGATGATATCGAATTAAGAGCAAGATGTAGCAACGTACCATACATCTAATGACATCATGGAACTTGTAACCAGTTTCTTTGATACGACTATAGACACTCAAGTTTATATGAGTATCTTCAAGACATATGTGGAGCAGATGGATGATATCGAATTTAGAGCAAGGTGTAGCAACGTGCCATACATCTAATGACATCATGGAACTTGTAACCAGTTTCTTTGATACGACTATAGACACTCAAGTTTATATGAGTATCTTCAAGACATTTGTGTAGCAGCTGGATGATATCGAATTAAGAGCAAGATGTAGCAACGTACCATACATCTAATGACACCATGGAACTTGTAACCAGTTTCTTTGATACGACTATAGACACTCAAGTTTATATGAGTATCTTCAAGACATATGTGGAGCAGATGGATGATATCGAATTTAGAGCAAGGTGTAGCAACGTGCCATACATCTAATGACATCATGGAACTTGTAACCAGTTTCTTTGATACGACTGTAGACACTCAAGTTTATATGGGTATCTTCAAGACATTTGTGTAGCAGCTGGATGATATCGAATTAAGAGCAAGATGTAGCAACGTACCATACATCTAATGACATCATGGAACTTGTAACCAGTTTCTTTGATACGACTATAGACACTCAAGTTTATATGAGTATCTTCAAGACATTTGTGTAGCATCTGGATGATATCGAATTAAGAGCAAGGTGTAGCAACGTACCATACATCTAATGACACCATGGAACTTGTAACCAGTTTCTTTGATACGACTATAGACACTCAAGTTTATATGAGTATCTTCAAGACATATGTATAGATGCTAGTATACATATAGTATATAGTATACTATATATGTATTGTATACGCATAATATACATATAGTATAGTATATGTATACAAACATGTATAGATGCCAGTGGAGGACACTTCCAACATTTTTTTCTGAGATGTAAATAGTGTAATGTAATCTCCCAGTTGTGTATTATATTCTCCCAAAGTTGTACATGTGTTCTATTATTGGTACAAAAGTTATGGCCAATTCAAATATATTTCTATTTTATTGAATGATATATTATACAAATCCTTCGGATGTACAAATCTGCAGGAAGGGAGGAGAGGCGAATGTACCTGTTATCACCAGGAATTTCAACTTCGAAAACTAGGAACTGCGTATCAAGACTTCCGCTTGTCTCCTCCCGTTAGAGGTAGAGGTACAAAAGATCTACTGAAGGTGCTAAGTCTCCTCATACGTCATTCATCACAAAGTCCTGGAGAGTTCATATTAATGGAGCATATAAAATACTGAATGAGATACACTAAGGATACTAGTCGACAAAGATCTTCATTGATTGTTGTGTAGATTTGTCCTGACTTACAAGACACTTCTTGGTTGTTAACGAATGGTTTGATGTTTTTAGGAAAACAATCATCGTGAATGACGTCGGGGCTGTGACTAGGGAAGTCTCTAGCATATTCATAGAAGAGACAATTGTGTGTCTGGACTGAATATCTAGAGTTGGCCTTTCTTCTCGCTACATGTTGACGTAGGTTTAGCAGATAGATGATATCCTTTCGATGAATTGACTCTTACTTGTCAGGATACGCGTGTGGAGAAACGAAGATGACTCGTTATCTGTTTCACATGAAACAAAACTTTCTCGTTCGCTCTACACCAGAACTGACATCGCTTTTCTTATCACAAACAGTTGCAGGAGAACTCCGACTTCTAATCTTCTAATACCAACCTTCGTTCTAGTCAATGCACCTATTCCATTTGTAACTCTCTATTTCAGGTTGCCTTCAGGTTGTTTCATTCTGATTAAGGAACGTGTTCTCTGCTTGATTTAATTGGAGAACGCCTGATGAGGACATCTTCAAATTTCCTTGCTCAATGCAATTCCATGATGATTAACTTTGAAAACTTAGCAGCACCAATAAAAATTAAGCATTATTTATTGTTCTCTTTAAAATAATAACCAATAGATGACGTTATATATAGCAAATGTATCACACCTCTTAAACAATTCATAGACCGGCAGTTTCTCCTGCTCGTCCTGTTTCCCTCTGTCACTATTCAGTTGTTAAAGATACTGCCATAAAGATGGCTAATGTGCAATATTGTGGCCACCTGTGATTTGCACCATACACAATGGCAGGTAGGCGGAGGTTGTACATTACCGCACATAAGGGCTAGATTATGGCACTCAAAGTTTGGCCTAGGAGGGGGAGGCATGTCACCCGTAATCTGCGTGAAAATAGAGATCCCCCTCTCGGACTGCGACATTTTGAAATGCAGCGCGTGTATGAATAATTAATAGAGTCAGCGAGGCGAGGTTGGGTTCCCTGGCAAGCAGGCGCGTGGCCTGTCCGCTAATTATTTGCTCGGACACACGTTTATTGCCCTCAACACCATTTCTTGAGACAACTAATGGCTCTCCAAAAAAGTTAATAGTTTTCTTGTAATATCCAACATGTAATATATATCGCATACCATTTTACTGGAAGGTTCTACTGTTATGGATTTACACTTTATTCTTCTTCATATAATTTTCGAAGTGTTAGAAACAGCTATCCTTTCGGCGTATGCTCCATCGAGTTTTAGGCCTTTTGGCAGCCCCTTTTGAGCCACTGCCTATATGGCTTGTTGCAAACCCATGAAAAGATGATTCGCAGCACCTCAGTAAAGCCTAAGTTACTCCCCTCTCCATATTGCTCTCCTCCTCCGCTTATTTTACCACAACTTACACAGTGTGATCCATATAAACCTGAACCACTTCAATAAGCCATAATCTCCCTTTGAAAGCTCATAGAATGTAGAAATTTGTATTAATGATCTCATTGACAACAGTTGACAGTATTAAACGTGCAGTCATAACAACAACATGCAGTACTCACCACGAGAGCGTATTTACATTTTGAAAACATATTGGAGGTCAAATTCCTCGGTAACAACACAACAGGAATTTCGAAGAGAATTTAATATAAGCGATGTTCGTTTCTTGTAAATTATTTATTAGATCGGTCAGCAATAAATACATGCTTTGCAGATCTGAGAGAACAGATACAAAATAATCACATCACAGAGTAATAACATTGTAGAGGTGTGCCTCCTCTGTACTAATACAAATGTGATACTGAACTAATAAATGGTATACACATACTTCAATAACGATAATTTATACAGCATAAAGTACGAATAGAAAATCAAATGTGGAACAGTGGATAATTCAGAAGTGGAAGTGTTATCACTTCAGTCGCGTTGGCCGACGACTTCGGACGCCGATGTTATACGTCGCAGCTCCTGGAACGTGGTATAGATTGTAGAAGAAGCGTCGAGGAATCTGTCGGATAAAATGGTGGAGAGGAAGAAGTCCCAGCTCGTAATGCAGCTGCTGGTTCCGGACAAACAACGGAGCATTGGTGGCGATTCGCAGGAATCGACTCTGGATGACCTGTAGTCGCCTCAGGTGACAAGCACTGGCAGACATAAGTAATAAGAGGTTGAACCAGAGATTTGTACAGGAGCAGTGAAGTGTGTTTGTGAAATAAAGGAGAGAGTTGTGAAACACGGCCGGATGCCAGGGTAATGGTTGGGTCAGAATGAGGCTTCCACGTAAGCCGAGTGTCCAGTAACACTCCAAGGTACTTGACCCGTACGCGATGTTCCGACAAAGGCAACAATTTCATCGCTCGTAAGAAAGCGGAAGACAACTGAGAGTAGAGAACATAGACCGTCATCTGTTACAGATGTTCGCAGAAGGCTATTGAATTCTCCAAACAAATCGTTGTGTCTATTGAGCCAGGAATCAGGGTATTCATACGGAATAGGTCAGAGAGCTCCGACCTTACAGAGTGCATATGGTACGACAAATGAAAGAAGCAGATTGGTATAAACGAATCAGTTACTGTCCAGGATCGCTGGTCCCATTTGCTTTGATACGACTGTAGACACTCAAGTTTATATGAGTATCTTCAAGACATTTGTGGAGCAGCTGAATGATATCGAATTGAGAGAAGGTTATTTCCAGCAAGATGGAACAACGTGCCGTACTTCTAAAGACACCATGGAATTTGTAACTAGTTTCTATGATAATCGAATAATCTCAAAGGAGTGTTACTGGACACTCATTCTGACCGCACCATTACCCTGGCATCCGGCCGTCTTTCGCAACTCTCTCCTTTATTTCACAAACACACTTCACTGCTTTGGCCCCCAGATCCCCAGACCTAACCTCACCGAATATTTTCTTGTGGGGGTATCTAAAAATAGAGTGTACAAGAACAGGACACGGACAATTGATGTTCTCAAGGAAGCCATTCAAACCGAAATAAGTAACATTGACGAGGATACTCTCCGTAAAACTTGAGAGAATATGGTGTGACAAGTACAAACATGTACAGATGCTGGTGGAGGACACTTCCAACATTTTCTCTGAGATGTAAATAGTGTAATGTAATCTCCCAATTGTGTATTATATTCTCCCAAAGTTACACGTGTGTGCTATGATTAGTTCAAAAGTTATGGTCTATTGAAATGGTTCAGCTTTTTATGGATCACACTGTATCTAATTTTATACGATTTCCTGTGATAGCTGGGACTGCTCCAAACAACAACCAATCACTTGTGAATCTCTGTACTGTTCACATACCTGCTTCCAGAAAGATCCTGTCTTTGACCTATCTCAACTGGTGGAATGAGATCGGACGGGGAAAAATGTTTTATCTGGTTTTTGTTCTTCGTACACTACTAAGTTATTTTTGCGTATCAGGTACTTGGCCTCCTGTGGTACCCTCTTGTAATAGATCTGTATGTGGGTACTAGTGCACAATGTGTCCCCCAGCGATATCTAAGCTTTACCTATTAACTTTGTCCTAATTATATTCTTCGATTTTCCCATCATCGAAAGAGTTATTGCTTTATGAGTGGAGTTAGGATGTCAGCAGTTCACTATTTTGGAATATCGCTGAGCGACACAACGTGTCATGGTTGCTCTGAGCTGTTAGGTCATTATATACAAGGACCTTTTGAGCATGAGGCAGATACGCTACCACTTAGGTTACAGAGGCAGAAAGGGAACAATTAAATATCATTTTGCCAAGATGGTCGTTTCCCAAAAGTTGGCTCTATGGTCGTTATGGAATAAATGCTTTGCCAGTCCAGACCTCTGAGAAATCTGGAAATAAACAGAGATGCAACAGTTACTGGGAGCGGAGAGTTAAGGAGTCTTTGGTCATTTCCTCTGAGAGGAGCACGTTAATTGTGATGCTGTATTTCAGTTCAGCCCCTCTTAGAAACCGGCCTTAAAATGGAAATCCGTCGACTTAATAAACACAGATCTATACAGCTTGGTCATCAAGTTAAGTAGTTACGTTTCTTTGAGCCAATTCATTTTCTATACTCACGCCATCTGCTGACCTGATATTTAATTGACTGAAAACAGTCTTTTGTTGAGTGATGCGAGTATTGATACTGTTTTGTCTTTGTTTATATTTGTGTTATATCCAGTGATACAGTTGTAGTAATAACATTTATTAAAATAGCCTGATGATGGGAGAGATGTACGCTCTAATCGTCTTTTTACCTGGCTTGTTTCCCGAGAACATCTCGGACAAGATTATGCAGTATTTGTTTAACATCATGAACTATACCCACGGAGAAGTTACGACACATTAACTGTCTGTTTATATCTAATATTTCGGATTTTAAATAAGATAAGGATAGCGAAGTTGTATTAGAAGAGTGTTTTGTTATTCTTAATACAGTGACTTTTTTTTTTTGTAATTTACTTCCGCCAAATTAAGTCATATCGGACGATGAATGGAATGGGTGAAATGATGCTCATATGAGTCCGGGGTCCATGGAGCTTAGAATTACCCGACATTCGTCTTTCAGGTTTAAGGGAAAACCCCGGAAAAACCTTATCCAGGTACCTCACCCTGACCGAGATTCGAACTCGGGACCTCTTGAACGTGAGGCACACATGCTACACCATCTACACTACCGAGGCGGGCAATACAGTGACTTCTTTTTATAACTGACGACTGCTTCATCCTCCAGTTTTCCTCTTGCTCGTACCTACCGCAAAATTAATCAACTATTTCTGTAAAGTGTGTTTGAATAGTAAAACTATTCTGCAGAAAATATTTAAAAATAAATGACAGACGTCAAAATAAAATAACTGAATGTAACAGCTCAGATATCTGTAAGAGGCTTACAGAACAAACAAATGTACACTCTAAGATAGGTACAGAGGTCTGTGTGCTGCTGAATGTAACAGCTCAGATATCTGTAAGAGGCTTACAGAACAAACAAATGTACACTCTAAGATAGGTACAGAGGTCTGTGTGCTGCTGAATGTAACAGCTCAGATATCTGTAAGAGGCTTACAGAACAAACAAATGTACACTCTAAGATAGGTACAGAGGCCTTTGTGCTGCTGAATGTAACAGTTCAGATATCTGTAAGAGACTTACAGAACAAACAAATGTACACTCTAAGATAGGTACAGAGGTCTGTGTGCTGCTGAATGTAACAGTTCAGATATCTGTAAGAGACTTACAGAACAAACAAATGTACACTCTAAGATAGGTACAGAGGTCTGTGTGCTGCTGAATGTAACAGCTCAGATATCTGTAAGAGGCTTACAGAACAAACATATGGACACTCTAAGATAGGTACAGAGGTCTGTGTGCTGCTGAATGTAACAGCTCAGATATCTGTAAGAGACTTACAGAACAAACAAATGTACACTCTAAGATAGGTACAGAGGTCTGTGTGCTACTGAATGTAACAGCTCAGATATCTGTAAGAGGCTTACAGAACAAACAAATGTACACTCTAAGATAGGTACAGAGGTCTGTGTGCTGCTGAATGTAACAGCTCAGATATCTGTAAGAGGCTTACAGAACAAACAAATGTACACTCTAAGATAGGTACAGAGGTCTGTGTGCTACTGAATGTAACAGCTCAGATATCTGTAAGAGGCTTACAGAACAAACAAATGTACACTCTAAGATAGGTACAGAGGTCTGTGTGCTGCTGAATGTAACAGCTCAGATATCTGTAAGAGGCTTACAGAACAAACAAATGTACACTCTAAGATAGGTACAGAGGTCTGTGTGCTGCTGAATGTAACAGCTCAGATATCTGTAAGGGGCTTACAGAACAAACAAATGTACACTCTAAGATAGGTACAGAGGTCTGTGTGCTACTGAATGTAACAGCTCAGATATCTGTAAGAGGCTTACAGAACAAACAAATGTACCCTCTAATATAGGTACAGAGGTCTGTGTGCTGCTGAATGTAACAGCTCAGATATCTGTAAGAGACTTACAGAACAAACAAATGTACAATCTAAGATAGGTACAGAGGTCTGTGTGCTGCTGAATGTAACAGCTCAGATATCTGTAAGAGACTTACTGAACAAACAAATGTACACTCTAAGATAGGTACAGAGGTCTGTGTGCTGCTGAATGTAACAGCTCAGATATCTGTAAGAGGCTTACTTAACAAACAAATGTACACTCTAAGATAGGTACAGAGGTCTGTGTGGTGCTGAATGTAACAGCTCAGATATCTGTAAGAGGCTTACAGAACAAACAAATGTACCCTCTAAGATAGGTACAGAGCTCTGTGTGCTGCTGAATGTAACAGCGCAGATATCTGTAAGAGACTTACAGAACAAACAAATGTACACTCTAAGATAGGTACAGAGGTCTGTGTGCTGCTGAATGCAACAGCTCAGATATCTGTAAGAGGCTTACAGAACAAACAAATGTACACTCTAAGATAGGTACAGAGGTCTGTGTGCTGCTGAATGTAACAGCTCAGATGTCTGTAAGAGACTTACAGAACAAACAAATGTACACTCTAAGATAGGTACAGAGGTCTGTGTGCAGCTGAATGTAACAGTTCAGATATCTGTAAGAGACTTACAGAACAAACAAATGTACACTCTAAGATAGGTACAGAGGTCTGTCTGCTGCTGAATGTAACAGCTCAGATATCTGTAAGAGGCTTACAGAACAAACAAATGTACACTATAAGATAGGTACAGAGGCCTGTGTGCTGCTGAATGCAACAGCTCAGATATCTGTAAGAGGCTTACAGAACAAACAAATGTACACTCTAAGATAGGTACAGAGGTCTGTGTGCTGCTGAATGTATCAGCTCAGATATCTGTAAGAGGCTTACAGAACAAACAAATTTACACTCTAAGATAGGTACAGAGGTCTGTGTGCTGCTGAATGTAACAGTTCAGATATCTGTAAGAGGCTTACAGAACAAACAAATGTACACTCTAAGATAGGTACAGAGGTCTGTGTGCTGCTGAATGTAACAGCTCAGATATCTGTAAGAGACTTACAGAACAAACAAATGTACACTCTAAGATAGGTACAGAGGTCTGTGTGCTGCTGAATGTATCAGCTCAGATATCTGTAAGAGGCATACAGAACAAACAAATGTACACTCTAAGATAGGTACAGAGGTCTGTGTGCAGCTGAATGTAACAGTTCAGATATCTGTAAGAGACTTACAGAACAAACAAATGTACACTCTAAGATAGGTACAGAGGTCTGTCTGCTGCTGAATGTAACAGCTCAGATATCTGTAAGAGGCTTACAGAACAAACAAATGTACACTATAAGATAGGTACAGAGGCCTGTGTGCTGCTGAATGCAACAGCTCAGATATCTGTAAGAGGCTTACAGAACAAACAAATGTACACTCTAAGATAGGTACAGAGGTCTGTGTGCTGCTGAATGTATCAGCTCAGATATCTGTAAGAGGCTTACAGAACAAACAAATGTACACTCTAAGATAGGTACAGAGGTCTGTGTGCTGCTGAATGTAACAGTTCAGATATCTGTAAGAGGCTTACAGAACAAACAAATGTACACTCTAAGATAGGTACAGAGGTCTGTGTGCTGCTGAATGTAACAGCTCAGATATCTGTAAGAGACTTACAGAACAAACAAATGTACACTCTAAGATAGGTACAGAGGTCTGTGTGCTGCTGAATGTATCAGCTCAGATATCTGTAAGAGGCATACAGAACAAACAAATGTACACTCTAAGATAGGTACAGAGGTCTGTGTGCTGCTGAATATAACAGCTCAGATATCTGTAAGAGACTTACAGAACAAACAAATGTACACTCTAAGATGGGTACAGAGGTCTGTGTGCTGCTGAATGTATCAGCTCGGATATCTGTAAGAGGCTTACAGTACAAACAAATGTACACTCTAAGATGGGTACAGAGGCCTGTGTGCTGCTGAATGTAATATTATTAGTAAGGCCACGAGACCAAATATTTGTTGAGGGTGTAAACCAAAGCGAGTAGTTAACACATCCAAAACCTGGTCAGCTTTAAATCTAATATTTCTTTTTTCGTATAATCTGTTTCATTGCAACTTAATCTCTGTGGTTCATTTTTTCCAGAGAGAAATAAAAAGCTGGAATGGAAAAAATAAGAGCAGATAAGCCAGGCAACACAACAGCTATTAAAATTGGCGAGTATGCGGATTTTAAAAAATGACGTTATAGAGGGAGGGAGGGAGGGACATGTTTCCGATAACGGTAATTGCGGCATAATCCTCTTAGTTTTTACTTTGGCAGTTTACCGTTCCGCGGTTTCTGGATTAACCGCTCAGCGCTTGCGTTGTTACTGAGGTTAATGGCGTTATCTCCAGCGCGCGTCCAGGCTTCGAACCCCGCTCCCTCTCTATTAACTTAAAAACCGCACAACTAACATTAATACAGTTAACTTCAATTGACTGAATTAAATTACAATAAATACGAGTCATTTGAAAAATTGTGCCACAGAAACTTTAAAATTGCATTTGTAGCTAATAGATAGAGAAGGCATTGCGTTGTAACCATAAATTCGATATCGAGGTTTCATTGGAATTGTATCGTTTAAATTCCTCTGAATAAAAATTATATTCCTATTAAAATTTAAGTGTATTTATATCTAATTATTCTCTGAAGATCTCTTCGTTGTGAATGACCAGCATAACTTTCAAACCATTAGAGAAATACTAATTATAACGAATTAAAATTTACTCAAACATTGTTAAGCCATATAGTTTATCTCGAATAACACTTTTAATTATAAACTTCCTGTTATTGGGTTTTAATCTTTAAATTCTTATCTTGTCATGAAATTGATATTCATTTTTATTCTCCTGGCAATGCAAAGAATTTCAAAGTAATTACGTACAACTTTTAAAACATTTGAATATCACTAAGCCCACTGTATGTCCCTATAGCCAATTCACCTACAATTAATAAAGCCATTTTACATATGTTCGTCTGGATTAACGCAAAGCCCAACGATAAAATATTTTAGAAATATGTTGGAGATATTCTCGGTAAACAAGTCAGGTAAAAAGACGATTACAGCGCACATCTCTCCCATCATCAGGATATTTTAATAAATGTTATAACTACAAATGTATCACTGGATATAACACAAATATAAACAAAGACAAAACACTATCAATACTCGCATCACTGAACAAAAGACTGTTTTCAGTCAATTAAATGCCACGTCAGGAGATGGCGTGAGTATAGAAAATTAATTGAGTCAAAAAATGTAACTACTTAACTTTATTGTCAATCTCTAGAGATAGTTTAAAGCAGTACACGTGGCTTTAAGAGCTTGGGAAACGTTGAATCTTCGGGAAGTCCAAAAGCTACAACTACCGACGTAAACATCGCCAAAGTTCACCAAATGGTGTTAGACGACTGCCGAATTAAAGTGAGAGAGATAGCACAGACTATGAACATGTCAAAAGAACGTGTTTGTCACTTATTAAATCAACATTTAGACATAATAAAGCTATCCGCACGTTGGGTGCCACGTTTGCCCACCTTAGACCAAAAACGCGTTTCAATGAACATTTCCAACGCTCTGTTGGTGCAGTTAGGCGCAATAAATCCGAGTTTTGGCGCCGATTAATTACTGTAGATAAAACTTGGATACACTATTATACGCCCGAAACAAAAATACAGTCCAAACAGTAGACTGCAAAGGGGCAACCGGCTCCAAAAGAGCTAAAACTGTTTTTTTTTTCGACCGGGAAAGTGTTGGCGACTGTTTTTTGGGATAGTCACGGAGTTATTTTAATCTATTATCTTCAAAAAGGAAACGCCATTACAGGAGCATACTACGTATCATTAATTAACAAGCTGAAGGCAGAACTTACGGAAAAGCTGCCACATTTCTCGAGAAAGAAAATCCTGTTTTACCAAGACAACGTACTGTCTCACACCTAAGCGGTTGCAATGGCGAAAATCTATGAATTACGGTTTCAACGGAATTCAAAAGCGTAATGCGGCACTCTATATAAGTTCTGGTAGCCCCTGGCGTTTGATTATTGGAGAAAGAAAGTTTCCAGTTCTGGTATTTCCCAGATGAAGACTGAAGAAATGTTGCAAAAATCCTATCAATGAGTTCATTTGTACTTTTCTTAACGACCTGGCCTACACGTATGACGATAGCAACTTAATATAATACAAAGCAAAGAACTAATGCTGCAGACTGAAGGGATGTGTAAATAGAGAGAAAATCTTCAATACATAGAACGTTTCCCCTCTGAGAATTCCCGTAACTGAAAGTCAAACGAGAAACGTTGTAAAAGCTCTTAATTAAAACATAAATCTTTTAAAAAAGCATATGTTTTTAAAATAAATGTCTAGTTAGTGTAAATATATTAAGAAAAATAATTGGCGCACTTTCATCAATTGTATTCTTTTTATGTGTTTCAAATTTAACTATTACATTATCAAAAACAACCAATTACAACTAGTTTAGTAACTTAAACATGTTATCTGAGTATAAATGTATATAATTTATTATTCTGTACGTTTACACAGCTTTGTGTTCTTATGTTATTCTTAGAAAGCTCATATTAATATCTACTTCATATATCTGTAAAAGAAGTGGTTTCTGCTGCTGGTGCAGACCAAATGGATATAGAGGAATAGTCACCGCTTGCCTTGAAATGCCAGTCTTTCCTTAACTTTGGCACAAACAACAGAATCGGGACAGCAATTTTTAAATACATAAAAGAATTGAACAATTCAAATTCCGAAACTAATTTAAAAATGCATGTTCTTTAAAAACCAAATTCAATGTGTACTTTTAATTTTACGTATAAATAATATTAAACTAGACTATCTGAAAGTGTAATACACATTAAAGAGTATGTAAAGTGTGTTCTGGAATAGAGAAATTTTCTTGCCGCAAATTTTGGTGCCAAAAATTTAAGGTATCCATCTTATAATCGAAATTCTTTAAGACGTTACTAGGTGTGTTCTCGTTAAAACACCTCCTATTTTTTCAAGACTGGGACCGGATAGGAACTTCTACTTTTTATATATGTATACACGTGGATTCTTCGTGAATGCGTGAAAGATGACAGCACTGTACAGTGCATAGAACTCTTGTGGCAGCGACAAGAGTTAGGACTCTTTTTGATACTTAAAATAGCGATAAGGTAGTGTCCTGGCACCCACTCTGTTCCTTCTAAACAAAAACACCCTACCATCCCTGCCACGCTGCTCGCTGTATCTCTTTGCAGTCACCTCCACGTCATCAGAGCTCAACCTGTGTGCTCGCAGAATTCAACACCACATGGTTCAAACGTTGGCGTCTAAGCGTCCACCCACAGAAGAGCCAGGCCATCACCTTCCACAATTCGCCTAGCTGGTGAGGACGTCCATTGGAAAACTACTTGACATCAAATTGACGTGGAGAGACTACATTATATATGTGGCTAATAAAGTTAGCAAAAGAATAGGTATGCTCTACCCTCTGTATAAGCGACGGTCGGTGATGTCTCTGCCCACAAAACTGCTCCTGTATAAGCATGTACTCCGACCAGCCATCACATACGCCAGTAGTAGCAGCCAAGTCTCACCTACACCACCTTGAAATTCTACAATCCCGATTCCTCCAAGTCTCACCTACACCACCTTGATATTCTACAATCCCGATTCCTCCAAATCTCACCTACACCGCCTTGAAATTCTACAATCCCGATTCCTCCAAATCTCACCTACACCACCTTGAAATTCTACAATCCCGATTCCTCCAAGTCTCACCTACACCACCTTGATATTCTACAATCCCGATTCCTCCAAATCTCACCTACACCACCTTGAAATTCTACAATCCCGATTCCTCCAAGTCTCACCTACACCACCTTGATATTCTACAATCCCGATTCCTCCAAGTCTCACCTACACCACCTTGAAATTCTACAATCCCGATTCCTCCAAGTCTCACCTACACCACCTTGATATTCTACAATCCCGATTCCTCCAAATCTCACCTACACCGCCTTGAAATTCTACAATCCCGATTCCTCCAAATCTCACCTACACCACCTTGAAATTCTACAATCCCCATTCCTCCAAGTCTCACCTACACCACCTTGATATTCTACAATCCCGATTCCTCCAAATCTCACCTACACCACCTTGAAATTCTACAATCCCGATTCCTCCAAGTCTCACCTACACCATCTTGAAATTCTACAATCCCGATTCCTCCAAGTCTCACCTACACCACCTTGAAATTCTACAATCCCGATTCCTCCAAGTCTCACCTACACCGCCTTGAAATTCTACAATCCCGATTCCTCCAAGTCTCACCTACACCGCCTTGAAATTCTACAATCCCGATTACTCCGCGTTGCCATAGATTCCCTTTGGTACTTACCCAATCTAACTATCCGATGTGACCTACGTATCCCACACAATATTCCCATACCCTTTCACATTCCTTCTATCAAAACCTCTCCCACAACTTCAACTCCCTCATCCGCGGTCTAGGTGAGTACGACATCGATCCTGGAGAGCTGCTTCTAGGCACATAAAATAACACATCAGATGGCTTATGTATAACTTCAACTTCATGTTCTGCCTTGCAAAACACTCCACTGCCAGTAGAGGATCTAGCCTGGTCTGGCTTGAGACCGAAGGTCTGACATTCAGATCTTCAATGTCCAGTCGTGATGGTCTAAAATGGCGACGTTTTCATTGCAAGAACAGCATTTTCGTGGTGTGACACCTGTTGAAATTCATCCAGTTGAGTGAGGCATGTGGTGATGATACCATGGATGTGTCTAATGTACTTTCCTGGGTATGACAGTTCAATGAACACAGAACATCGTGTGACAACAAACTAAGACAGTTGAGTGACGCCTGTGGTGATGGTACCATGGATGTGTCTAATGTGTGTTCCTGAGTGCGACGGCTCAGTGAAGGCAAAACGTCGTTCGACAACAAACCAAGACAATTGCAGAAATCTCCTCCAAAATTGCCATTTCCGTGGGATCTGTGCACACAATCTTGCCTGAAGATCTGAAAATGCGAAAAGGTCTTCCAGGTGGGTGACACGAATGCCGACGGATGATCGCCAAGGCTGCGCGCGTTGCAAATTGTCAGTCGATGTTAACCCGGGATCACATGAATGGAATTTCAATTACACGCTGTTGTTGCAATGAAAACCTCGCCATTTTAAGTATCAGAAACAGTCCTAACTCTCGTCATTGCCACTAGAGTTCCATACATTGTACAGTGCTGCCATTTCTGTCACGTATTCACAAAGAGTCCACGTGTATTTAAAAAAAAACAGAAGTTCCTATCTAGTTCCTATTGTATAATGAATAATAAACATTTAAATACAAATAATGCAAAGAATTGTTTGAGATGGTAGCATAGGTTCTTAAAATATTCCTACGAAAACATTGTAATCACTTAAATATTTATCTACCTTTACATTTTTTTCAATATGTACCACGTGCATAGTAGGGATAACTTTTTTTATCTTTCAAATAAGAAAATTTTCAATAATATCCCTTCATTCCAAACATGACAGGGAAAAGTGCAAATATTTCGATTTTCTCAGTCACAGCCCTAACGATTTTTTATAAAAATAATATTTTTTAGCATTTTCATGGCATTAAAAATGCTTATCTTGACTTTTTACGAGTTATCTTTGACGTTTTGTTATTTTGAATGACTTTCACGTAACTGGTAAACTGTAAGAGATAGAAGAAAGCTGTACCAGAGTATTTGGATTTCGTTAAAGCACCTAATTTTTCTTTTTTGTGGAGGTAATTTCGGAGATATTCTTTACTTTTGCTTGAAGTTTAAAATACCTATACGTTTCTTAAGAGGAAGTTATTATTTTGTTTGTCCTGGACAAATAAAGAAAACGGAATTTAATTATCAGAAAGCAATCAACTATTAAACATTTTAAGCCTAATATACTCTCGTTTTACTTGAAAGGAAATATGCAACAAAATCGTTTCTACAGACGTTTATCTTGATGAAATGGACAGATCAATATGCTTTTGTTCGATCATTTGGTGAGTAAGTGGTACAGAAAACAAGTGAATGTATCCCGTTTTAGTTAACAATTGCCACGCAGACGTACCTTTCAACTGAAGTGTTTGCCCTTTTCTTAGACACCTAGCAGAGAAATACAAAAGGAGTATCTTATTTTCGATAAAACCAAGAAGTTTAAGCACATGAACTAAATGATAGTTCAATCCCTAACCTATCTTTAGACGAATGGTAATTGATCGTGAACTGGTTTTCGATAACCTGTGTTCACGCCGAGCAGGAAATTGCATATCAAAGGAAGAGAATGCCCCACTCGTAATGATGACAACACTTAGTGCGAGTTACTTGGTTTTAGAATGATCATGGCCGACGTATCCAGGGAGATCGATGTGGGAGAGAAGCGCCAGGATTGGTCGGATGAGACTTGGCAGGGGAGGGGAGTCAGCCTTGCCCCTCTCGAATAGAACTACCCGCATTACACGAGAGCCGCGCGCTAAGACACTGTCGGTATCGTCTCCACTCACATGGCTTTCTCACGCATTCTTCTACTTCTTGTTAATCCAGACAAACCTTCGTTACACATTTAGGTTTTAGGAGTAAGCTAAACCGATACCCAAAGTAGAAAGCCTGTAGTTAGAGGAAGGGCTTTTAAAACGTACGCTCTTTGCATGATGAAGGGCAACACTTTAATCTCAAAAGTCAGGCGGATAATAAAGAATATCTTAGAAAAAGTTATTAACTACACGGTTTATCTAGGAAACCAAAGCTGTTAGAATAAAGAGGACCTCCCAAACTATCTCCAAAACATATCAAACATGCATTAAATGTTATGCAGCTATCTTAACCGTATGCTATTTTAATAAAGTTGTCAGAAATTTTCCATTAAAAGGCAATTAAAAGTCGAAATGTTTCTTGAACATATTTCTGACGTATATATGTTTAAATAAAAAAGAAAAGAAAATTTATACATTCAGCATAGATGGTTGGTTACCAACACGCCCCACATGGCCACCTTGGGCCATCACGTGAAATCCGGACACCATTTCTCAGGTGGAGGCACCCATTGTTACCTCCAATGATAGGGAGATAGTGAAGATAACGGTGAGGCGAGAGGACCTACAGCTTACACCGTGGACTCGGAACCACATTGGACATAGGGGGCATTTCACATCTGCTAGACAGAGACAAAGGCACGGATAGGGCCTACTTAAAATCGCCAATCCTAAGGCCGGGAATCAAACTCAGGACGCTTTGCAACGGAGCCGCGAACGAAACCACTGCGCTTCCCCGGCCCCCCCCCCCCCCATTTACAAACCACCAACAGTAAAAATTTGATTCCACACTAAAAGAGGTAACTAAGCTCAGGTGCTTACATTGAGGTGTGCGAATTTTAAGTAAGCCTGGCAAATAGCCCTTTTCGCGGAAATGTTTCCGATAAACCTGTTTTTTTAACCACACCCTCCATAGTTAAGTCATCCCGGACGGTACTTGAAAATATGTCCAAATGAGTACAGGGTACATAGAACTTAGCGCTACCAGGTATTCATCTTTCAGGATAAGAGAAAACCTCCAACGTTAAGTCATATCGGACGATGAATGAAATTATGTTCAAATGAGTACAGGGTAGATAGAGCTTAGAGTTATCAGACATTCATCTTTCAGGATAAGAGAAAACCTCCAACGTTAAGTCATATCGGACGATGAATGAAATGATGTTCAAATAAGTACAGGGTACATAGAGCTTAGAGTTATCAGACATTCATCTTTCAGGATAAGAGAAAACCTACAACGTTAAGTCATATCGGACGATGAATGAAATGATGTTCAAATAAGTACAGGGTACATAGAGCTTAGAGTTACCAGACATTCATCTTTTAGGATAAGAGAAAACCTCCAACGTTAAGTCATATCGGACGATGAATGAAATGATGTTCAAATGTGTACAGGGTCCATAGAGCTTAGAGTTACAAGAGTTTTATCTTTCAGGATAAGAGAAAACCTCCAACGTTAACTCATATCGCTGCAATTTTATTAGACTGAAAGCTGTTATTCATTTCGTTATCTCTGGACTATGCAAAAGAAATTGTATTTTAGAGCTTACATAGAGCAACCAGCTATGTAAAAGTTGACTATCGCTATCGCATTGTACGTAACACAAGGAGATGAGTAAAATAATGTAACTGTCACATCAGACATTTTTATTTTTACTAAAATGGTCAATCTGTGCTATTTTGCACTAAATTAAGCATCTTTTTACGGTTTTCTCTCCGATTCCTAATTAATGTTATGAAGAAATGTCTTTTTTATTTCAGAGCAAGACGCTAAGAAATGCAAATGATATTTTTCGTCGCCGTCAAGTAAATTCGAAAAGAAACGAAAAGAGCATATAATTTCTCTTCCTTTCGGAGAGAGAGAGATAGAAGAAAAAAAGAAGCAAGAACGGGTTACTTCCTTTGATTAATTAAGTTGTAATTAATAATGTAAACCCGTCTTCAGTAAAAAGTGGCGGGAGAGAAAGATAACTTGCAGCGAATATCATTGCTCTTTTTTTTTCTCTCTTTCAACTTTTTTTCACTCTGCTCGTCCCCAGTCGCGGAAATCAAAACTGTGTAATGTTTAATGTAGACAACAACCAGGATCTTGACTGTTGGAATATTCAAAAGGATCGTTTAAAGGGCGAAGGATAGATTGACACAGTTGCTGCCGGCACCGTGTTGAGTAAAAATGTAAAACTGGCGATGCTCTGCGAATTAATTTTTAAAACGTGTTTCGAACTATCCTTCTTTCTCTTCTAGGTGAAATATTAATTTGGGCTTCAGACAAACGGGTCGACACCACAGCTCTTTGCTGTCCTCTCACTTCACTCCTGACAGCTAACATATGACCTCCCACAACCTTTGTTTTCTCTCATATTCCACTAATTATTTAAATAAAACCTCCTTGTTGTATAACCCATTAGTCATGGATGCTCAAGGATTGTATGAGGATGGAAATAATCACTTCTACCACACTACCCGTGTGTAGGCTAAGGTTTGAATGAGTAGAGCCATAGCCGGGATTTGAACCACGGATCTCCCGCTCTCTGTGCCATTGCTGTAACCACTGAGCTACTATGGCCAACATGCCAACATGACATTAAATTCTCCAACTGACTCCAAACCTTAGTCTACACACAGCTAGTGTGAAAGAAATGATTATTTCCATCAATTTACCTAAAAAAATGGGGTTCTTATATTTTGTTGTAATATTTGCATCCCTTTACTGCTGTTAGCGCGTATTAAAGCAATAAATGCTTGTAAAATAGTTTATATAAGAAATTCATGTGAGTCCACACATGAAAGTCGGTCTGGATGACTTAGTTCTTAGGTACTGCCCTATTCTCCTAATATCACTGGTTCAAGACTACCAAAGAAACTCGTGGGGGGGGGGGGTCGCCGGTGAACTAGCACACCATTTACTTGCTCTGCAGGCAAGGACCCAGGACTTCTTAGGCAACCCTCTGCCCCCTCCGGGCGGCCGGAGCCTGACTGTGAAATTAGCCAACCTCCCGCGGGTATGCGGAAAACACTGCCCTCTCGAGTACAACCCAATCCAAATGATTCCCATTCGGGAGGGGTTCGAATGTTCGGCCAGAGGTTCCTCTAGTGACGTCAAAGGTACCACGAGTGCTTGGGGTCCGCAGCTCCCACACCATGACAACTGAAGGGGAGTGATCCCCCCTACGAGGCAGCAACACTCTTGATCTATTGTACATATGCCCCCAAGTGGGACATCCTCGGGAGGAAGGATGACGTGAGAGCATAGAGAGGGTGGCCGTCTCAAGGAGTCACGACAGTGCAGAGGGTAACCATTCGCCTGGCGACCTGGGAAAGTCCCCGAAAATTCCATGGGACAGGTAGTTCGGCCACGGGGTTGGGATTTCATTACGGAGGGGTTCGGTACGTAGGCCACCATGCTGGGCCCATTGTTCCTATGTCCGCAAGTGGGTACACTCCCGGGAGGAAGGATGAGGCGAAGGAGACAGAGGGTGGCCGTTCCAAAGAGCCACTACAGTACAGAGGGCAGGCTCCCTACAGTTTACTTGGATAGAGACTTCCCCCGACAGGCCAGGACAACGAGCTCGCTCCCTTACAGCGAGAGGGCAACGAACCCAGCAGCCGAGCCCCAAAGGTCCCTAGATGGCGGTCCCGAAATAGTCCCAGCAGAGGAGCAGAGACCGGCAACCGACCTACCGGTAGAGGAAGTCATCCTACCATGACAACTACGTTACACATGAATGGTCATGATGTAACATTTCCACGAACAGAAAGAAGAGTTTATAAACCGATAACCGGTATTGTGCTGGGTTTGTTTCTTTAACTGAAATGTATCAAAAACTGTAGAAATGTATGCAAAGACAGTGTCCAAACCTTTAAATGTCTGTTTCTGTTGGGTCAGTGGATAGGGCATCTACCCCACATTCAAGAGGTCCCGAGTTCGCATCTCGGTCACGACTAGTTATCTAAATAAGGTTCTTTCCGAGGGTTTCCTTTAAATTTTGTATTTATTTAACCATCAGGATCACAAAGGGAAAAGGTAGAGTGGGAGACCTTGTTTTTAGATAGGGATATCATGACGGAGGGTTTCGGTACGTAGGCCACAACGTTGGGCCCGTTGTTCCTGTGTCCCCAAGTGGGACAACCCCGGGAGGAAGGATGAGGTGAAGGAGACAGAGGGCGGCAGACCCAAGGAACCACGACAGTACAGAGGGCAGGGTCCCTACAGTTTACTTGGAGAGAGACTTCCGCCGACAGGCCAGGACAACGAACTCGCTCCCCTACTGCAGGACGGCAACGAGCCCAGCAGTCGAGCCCTAATGGTCCCTGGCTGGCAGTCCTGAAATGGTCCCATCAGGGAAATGGAGACCGGCAAGCGACCTACCGGAGGAGAGAGTAGTTTTCCTCAAAACATATCATCCTGTCATGTACCGCCGAGACGTCCGCCGACAGGCCAGGACAACGAGCTCGCTCCCCTACAGCAAGAAGACAACGCCCAGCAGCCAAACCCCAATGGTCCCTAGATGGCGGTCCCGAAATAGTCCCAGCAGAGGGGCGGAAACCGGACACCGACCTACCGAAGGAGGAAGTAGTTTTTCGCAGAGAATATCATCCTGCCATGCACCGCCGGGACTTCCGCCGACAGTTGTGCTCTGAAAGATAGAACCCCATCAGATGAGAGATGATGTGAAATGATAATGGAGATGAATTGGAGAGACAAGAAATTCGGGGAATGAACTAACCTATCCGGCATTTGCCTGGCGACCTGGAAAAACGCACGAAAATCCCATGGGGCAGTAGGTCTGCCACGGGAATGGAACCCGGACCTCAGACGAAACCGCTTGAGCCATCCCGCTCGCTTATTTTGCAAGTTATTCAGGATGAAGGGGAGCTAATGGAAAACATTAGAACCATTTAGAAAAACGATATTTTC
Source organism: Mantis religiosa (assembly GCA_030765055.1). Classification (NCBI taxonomy): domain Eukaryota; kingdom Metazoa; phylum Arthropoda; class Insecta; order Mantodea; family Mantidae; genus Mantis; species Mantis religiosa. The sequence goes on from CM060947.1 coordinate 275,748,590, forward strand.
ATGTAAAAAGCATTTTCCTTTTTATTATTATTTGTATCGTTAAAAGAAACTCTAAATTCAATGGAGTAATTTATATTACGTATAATAAATTAGTTAAGCTGGATTGGAAGTGAAGTTTGTAAGCAGTACGTTGAAGTTGTGATTTGTCTTGAAATGTTCGGAACATGCTGAAGATGAACCCAATTTTGTGTTGTGTTTTGTGTTTAGGTTTATTGCTTATCGACATATATACACTCGTATCTTTCTTAAAATATGTACTTTTCGTTCAAATACTTGAGCAATGTTTAATGGATGTGTTTGAGGAGAGCGAGTAGCCGAGAATAATGTAAATTGGTTTTATTGTTGTGTTAGTGCATTAGCATTATCGTTTAGCTGAAAATACATTTGGCATCAATCAAGTTGTTTCTCTCGTGTTTACGAAGCTTCGAAAGTCTGGTTAACAAAACACAAACACGGAGCGCGGCCCAACGGAAACTATGACAACAGATTAGCATGAGTGTGGGAAAGAGAGAGAAGACGCAGTGTGTACTGTTGCGGCCGGACGGCCGGACGTTTGCAATTTTATTGCCAAGTCGATATAGCCGCGTAATCTGCTTAAGTCTATATGAAAGTCAATTTCTAAGCGGGCGATCCGTTTAGTGGGCAGAGCTAGCCCTCGAAACTCAACTAACAAACCCTAACTCAAAACCAGGCGAGCCTTGAGAGATTTCCACTCGGGAGTCTCATCAAATATAGACGCCATTGATAAAGAATGTATGGCGCCGGGCGGGCTAATGTTGACAGAATGGATGCCCGGCCGCCCATGTGACGGCCGCCACCATCCTAAGACTTCCCTATTCACATAACCTTCCTTCTTCTTCTTCCAAACATTAACAACAATAGTCGATCCAAAATATATGTTTACAAGTCCCCTGCGTCGTAAACACTTAATATCTGCAAACGAAATTTTTTTTAAAATTTACGTTCTTTTATTTCACATTAAGAAGAAAGATAAAACCGTAACTCAAAAACAAATATTAAGTTCAGCATTTTCCAAATATATTTTTAAACCCCCGAAAATTACGTCTATATAGAACATGTATCAAAAATTATTTCTCAAAAAGTGCTCTAATGACTATCTTAAAATCTTACTACCACAGTTTTGAGATATTTTATTGATAAACGAAACTAGATCCTGACTTTGCTAGGAATGGCCCTACAAATCTCGTTAAACTGCACAGACTTTGTTTAGGGGAGTTAATTGTCATTGGTTTGCATTTTTAAAAGTCTTTATTTCGTTCAGTTTTCTCTTGTACACACAAATAGAAAGAAAATTAAAGGCGACAACCTCTTAGCCCCCTTACTAACGTAGATGGTAGCATGTCTGCCTCACGTTCTAGAGTGCCGAGTTATAATCTCAGTCAGGGCGAGTTTTTTATCGGCTTTTCCCTTATCCTAAAAGAAGAATGTCGGGTAAGTGTAAGCTCCATGGAACTGGGCCCATTTGACATCATTTCACACATTCCATTCATTGTCCGATATGACTTTAAAAAGTTAGAGTCCGTAAATTACAAAACAAAACACAAAATACCTTCACATAATGCCTACTGATTTGCCATTTTGCTATTGTACTATGCGATTCATATAAACCTGCGCCACTTCAATAGGCCATAACTTTTGAACCAATACTAAGACACGCGTACAACTTTGAGAGAATATAATACACAATTGGGAGATTACATTACACTATTTACATCTCAGAGAAAATGTTGGAAGTTTCCTCCACCAGCATCTATACATGTTTGTACTCGTCTCACCATATTCTGACAAGTTTTACGGAGAGTATCCACGCCAATGTTACTTATTTCGGTTCGAATAGATTCCTTGACAACAATAATTATCCGTAGCCTATTTTTGTACACTATATTTTTTAGATAACCCTACAAGAAAATATTTGATGATGTTAGGTCAGGGGATCTGGGAGCACAGGCCTTTTGAGATTATTGGATTATCAAAGAAACTGGTTACAAGTTCCATGGTGTCATTAGATGTATGGTAAGTTGCTACATCTTGCTCTCAATTCGATATCACCCATCTGCTACACAAATGTCTTGAAGATACTCATATAAACTTGAGTGTCTACAGTCGTATCAAATAAACTGGTTACAAGTTCCATGGTGTCATTTGATGTATGGTACGTTGCTTCATCTTGCTCTCAATTCGATATCATCCAGCTGCTTCACAAATGTCTCGAAGATACTCATATAAACTTGAGTGTCTACAGTCGTATCAAATAAACTGGTTACAAGTTCCATGGTGTCATTTGATGTATGGTACGTTGCTTCATCTTGCTCTCAATTCGATATCATCCAGCTGCTCCAAAAATGTCTTGAAGATACTCATATAAACTTGAGTGTCTACAGTCGTATCAAATAAACTGGTTACAAGTTCCATGGTGTCATTTGATGTATGGTACGTTGCTTCATCTTGCTCTCAATTCGATATCATCCATCTGCTACACAAATGTCTTGAAGATACCCATATAAACTTGAGTGTCTACAGTCGTATCAAATAAACTGGTTACAAGTTCCATGGTGTCATTTGATGTATGGTACGTTGCTTCATCTTGCTCTCAATTCGATATCATCCATCTGCTACACAAATGTCTTGAAGATACTCATATAAACTTGAGTGTCTACAGTCGTATCAAATAAACTGGTTACAAGTTCCATGGTGTCATTTGATGTATGGTACGTTGCTTCATCTTGCTCTCAATTCGATATCATCCAGCTGCTTCACAAATGTCTTGAAGATATTCCTTGAGTGTCTACAGTCGTATCAAAGAAAATTAAGAAATTTTAGTCTGTCAACTGTGAACAATTGTCAGTGTTATCAATTCTCCCACAGCCACTGAGATCCTTAAAACACATTTCTGTATTCTACGAACTTTCAAAGGGAAATTATGGCCTATTGAAATGTTTCAGGTTTATATGGATCACACTATATGAGACAGTTCCTGCAAATACTCATATACATAGAAGAATGCCCTTTCCAGAGTTCGTAAACAACATGTGATTGTATCGTATGAAATAGTAGTTCTTTTTTACGTCCTCCTACGTTAAGTCATATCGGGCGATGAATGGAATGGATGAAATGATGTTCAAATGAGCCCAGGGTCCATAGGTCTCAGAGCTCAGAGTCTCTTTCAGGATAAGGGAAAACCCCTATCCAGGTAACTCACCCTGACCGAGATTCGAACTCGGAACCTCTTGAACGTGAGGCAGACATGCCACTCTACGCTACCGAGGCGGGCAATAGTACTGTACTGTTAATATTACTGGCATTGAATATCAGTGCGTCTAGTTAATTTGCGGTGTTCATACCGGTACAACATCCTTATCTATTGTACGTGGTGAAATCTCGATAAATGCAAAACAGAAGCTTTCTCTATAATTTAAGTATTTTTTAACTAAATCTTCACCTTTAGCTGTCTATTTTTCGTCGTTTAACGTTAAAAGTGTTTTGGAACCTTGCCAGCCCATTTTCTGGTCATTAAACCCTCAATAACTTTATGTATGATCTCTGAATCCTTTGACTTACAAATAGTGGATCTTTAATTATTTCCAATAACCCTCACCTAATAATAATAATAATAATAATAATAATAATAATAATAATAATAATAATAATAATAATAATAATAATAATAATAATAATAATAATATAATAATAATAATAATAATAATAATAATAATAATAATAATAATAATATAATAATAATAATAATAATAATAATAATAATAATAATAATAATAATAATAATAATAATAATAATAATAATAATAATAATAATAATAATAATAATAATAATAATAATAATAATAATAATAATAATAATAATAATAATAATAATAATAATAATAATTAATAATAATAATAATAATAATAATAATAATAATAATAATATAATAATAATAATAATAATAATAATAATAATAATAATAATAATAATAATAATAATAATATAATATAATAATAATAATAATAATAATAATAATAATAATAATAATAATAATAATAATATAATAATAATAATAATAATATAATAATAATAATAATAATAATAATAATAATAATAATAATAATAATAATAATAATAATAATAATAACAATAATAATAATAATAATAATAATAATAATAATAATAATAATAATAATAATAATAATAATAATAATAATAATAATAATAATAATAATAATAATAATAATAATAATAATAATAATAATAATAATAATAATAATAATAATAATAATAATAATAATAATAATAATAATAATAATAATAATAATAATAATAATAATAATAATAATAATAATAATAATAATAATAATAATAATAATAATAATAATAATAATAATAATAATAATAATAATAATAATAATAATAATAATAATAATAATAATAATAATAATAATAATAATAATAATAATAATAATAATAATAATAATAATAATAATAATAATAATAATAATAATATTAATAATAATGGAATTAACTTAAAGACAGCAGGCAATAACAGCGTTTATGGACAAAATGAGTTATGTATCTCATTTTACTTCCATTAATGGGCAACATTTACTGAAAATAACAGCATTCTGTATATATACCACTTACTTAGTGCTAGCCTACTAATGCTAAGGTCAGGGGTTCAATGTTGTCCAGACCAGTGGTAAAAAAGCAACAGCTTCATGTCAGTAAATTTACTGCAATGTAAATAACTCCTGCTGGCAGAATTCCATACAACGGCGGTAGAGATATTGCTGCAATTGACATCGCTGCAACCGACTTCTTGGATTACTTGGAAACCGGCCTTAAAATGGCAATCCGTCGACTTAAGAAGCACGGATCTATACAACTTGATCATCAAGTTAAGTAGTTACGTAACTTTGACCTAACTAATTATCTATACTCACGCCATCTCCTGACCTGGCATTTAATTTCCTGAAAACAGTCTTTTGTTCAGTGATGCGAGTATTATTAGTGTTTTGTTTTTGTTTATATTTGTGTTATATCTAGTGATACATTTGCAGTTATAGCATTTATTAAAATATCCTGATGATGGGAGATGTGTGCGGTCTAATCGTCTTTTCACCTGACTTGTTTACCGAGAACATCTACAACATATTTGACGCCAGGAAAGCTTCACGTCTTATGTTTAACAACATAAGATAAGCAGGTGGAGCTACACATTAAGAACTGTGCTTAAAATGAGTCAAAAATGTATATTTTAAATGATCCAAGAGTGTTTTACCAGAAGGCCAATGTGTATAATCTTTTAAATCTCTATTTGCATAAATAGCTCACGTAACATAAAGAGTTATAACATGA